>JBAMCE010000066.1:1645000-1832253 GCA_037075305.1 Drosophila kanekoi
ATTCTAGTCCTTATGCCTGAATGGGCGAAGAAATACATGATTCTTTATCAGAATGTGTGTACCTTTTGCTACCATAGGCACACAAAGAACACACTTGAAGAAAAAATTGCTTGCGATATAATCCGTGATTTTCTAGTGCGTACATCCAAACAACACAAACATAAGTATGTTTGTAGATCTCAGTGTTTTTAGAAAAGCTATGAGGAAGAAAGTGACGCACTAAAGTGCGCAAAGCAATGTGTGAGAGCAAGGCATACTCCGCATATATTACACACTAATGTTTTTGGAATTAAAAACTAACACACATACATTATGAAAAAGCATCAGCAGCATCGACGTTGTGCACTGAGCGAGATTGGGCTACATACTGAACGTTCGGCTTTCGAGGCCGGCGTTCGGCTGCCACTCTCAGAAGTCTTACTCTCTCTGTACATAACAAAATCGTCGCAGACATCCTGGGGCTGTTTGACGTTTCTTTGCATTGTATAGTTAGTGCTGCCAGCCTACTTGTAGAATCATAAAACAAAAGTGTAGCATACTTTCGCGCGCCTCATGGGCGCAGAGAAATAAACTGGCACTGGCATACGTGGAATTGTGCTTGAGTACGGGCTTGTGCACCAACAATTTAGATCATAAATCATATTACAAAAGACCACAAAGGCATGCAAATATTCCCTTATTGCCCTGCCAAGCCACACACCCCTCAACATGGTTTTCCCTCATATTAATGATTTGATCAGCAACATATTTAGGTATGCAAAGATAAACATATGGTCAAAGACCCCACAAAGAACGATTTCATTTTGTTTGCCTTTTACAGGTCCAATATGTTCACTTCCATACTCATCGCCTACCTACGCGATGTTCTTTCTATCCACTCCGAGTTTGGCCAATAAGCCAAACGGATGCACATAGAATCCATGGGCGATCCAGAGTATATTGTGTATATATTGCCTAACAAAATAATAACTACGAGTATGTTAAGCACTTGCTGGATCCGATTCCAATGTTCCGTTTTTTTATTGGGCTGCAATGTGAATGACTCCTCCTCTCCAAATTTCCCAATTGACAATTGATGGCAACCGGAAATGGCTGCCAGTGCAATATAAAGCTATTCAAGTAATTGAAATGAAAGCCAATTAGAAATAAAGATTACATTTTATCTAATTCCATAAAGAAATATATGATCAACAAATAACCCCTGGTCAAGAAAAGAAGGAAACTACAGCATTTCCTTAAATAACAAACACATAATAGGGATAGTTTAATAGTTTATGTAAAAGCTGCCGTTATTAAGCCAGTCCAATCAGAATTACTCTTTAATTTATAAGTTATTCGTGTAATTTTCAAAAGGTTTGAATGGTCAAAATGGTATAAATTTTATACAGGGCATAACAATTATTTACCAAATAAATTTTTTTTTAAACCAAGGATTTAATTCAAATACAACTATCTATAAATAATGTCATTGTTATGTTTATTATTGTACTTAAACTGCGATCTATGGCTAATTATTTAACTGACTGACTTTGTTATGAAATTTATACTTCATAATAGGATACATCTCTTACACAATTTCACAATTTACTCTTGATAAATGTGAACTGCCGAGTCGATGTGTATTCGTTTAGTTTAAAATCATATTTCAGAATATGTCAAAAATGACGCTTATATAGATGCAATACTCAGCCATGTAATCAACCTTTGCAGTGTCAAAGAATGCTGTTCTTTATTTATATTTTCCTTATCTTGGCCCGCCTTTGGCAATATATCTCTCTAAATATTATGGAAACTTTTTTAAAGAATTTCAATTTTAAAAATTAAGTTAATATTGAATTTTTCAGGTGTTGCAAAACTTTTTGATTTGCGTGGTCTCTATCGGATTCTACACACAAGCTAATTGCACAACTTGTTGAAGGCCAATTTGGCTAACGTCGACTATTGTTGTTGTTGCTGCCACTGCCATTGTCAAGCAGCTGCTGCCTAAACTGGCTGTTGTTGTTGGTTGAACTTATGCATTTGCATGCATTAAAATTATTGTTGCTATTGTTGTGCTTGTTGCTGCAGCAACAGTAGAAACAACAACGGGTAATGCCATGACTGCAATGCATTTTACGCATTGAAGCTACAGCAGTGACAACAACAGTAAAGCCAAGAGCAACATACCCCAAAACAAGAACAACAGCAGCCCCTAAGGTATAATTTCAATTTCAACACTTTGCAAACATGCCACAGTTGTGCCATTAACTATAAAGTTTGCATGCGAATCGCATCTGCTGTTACATAGTTGTATTGTTGCCTCTCTCTGTGTGTATGTGCGTGTTGGGGTGGTACTTAGTGCAAACGCTGACGGAAATGGCCGGCAGCAACGACGCCATAGACGCAACGTTAGGTGATGCAGCAACTAGAAACTACGACGTGCAACAAGCAACTAGCAACTTGGCACGTTGCAAGGAGACTAGTTACCCTTCTGTTTGTTATTTCATAAAACATTTTTGTTACATATTTGCTGCTCTATTCGTAGCTCCAATTGTCCGAGCTACATATAAAATTGTCTGCTTACCCTGGCCACTCGTCTTGCTACAATTGGCAAGCAGCAGTGAGTGATACTGACGCTTAGCAACAACAGCAACAACACGAGTGCAACAAATTATGGACTGCTCATGTATATGTATTGGCTATTACCTGCGTTTCTAGCGCGGTTTGCTCATCGCACCCTTTGCTTTAGGACCTCGTTCCACATTGAGTTCACTCTAAAAAGGAAATCAAGAAGCATTTGTCACCAGTTAATGCAGCAGTTACTTAACTATTAATTTCACAAAAATTCCTATTTTTGAAATCCAAGTTTCAGCATTTAAATAAGGATTTGTTATAGCGTAAAGAAAAGCGACATATTGACTGAAAACTTTTGTTTTGTGGTATTATGAGAGTAGTAATGATCCAAATTGCTAAATTTAGTTAGAATTTAATTTAAATTTCGGACGTTATTACTTTTGTGGCTTTCTGTTATAGTGGATCGACCTAGACGCTTCCGACATAGGTACTGTTCATGTGCTTTGGAACCGTGGGACACGTTTGCATTCAAAAAGACAGACTGTATCGACGCTGATACTGATATTAGGTACATATAATGGAGCCATAGATGCATGCTTCTGTGTGTTACATAATTCATGGCATAATTATAATACCTTATGGAAAGGTTACTGCGGCAGCAGCAGCAATAGGAAATTTGAATTTGTTTCGTGCAGTCATCGGGGTTAGCATTTTATTGAATTCTAATACAGTAAGTCGTGTCGTCGTGAATGTGTTTGTATATTGTGCGTGTTTGTGGTTGCTACTTCTTGGCAGCACTTTATGGTTTTATTCTTTTTATTCGCGCTCCTGAACACATACTTACGCGGATTTCGTGATTTTGGCTTTGCTATGCAAAAATATAAGACTGAAAGAAAAGTGAAGGAATATGCAGAAAGCGTTGCAGGCAAACTAAGCCGCGAGCTGGCTTCCTTTATCAACAGACGGTAACTTCCGGAATGGGGCAATCTCGAAACGGATGTATTAAACTTATTTTTATAACAACTCTCCTATAATTCAACGTTCCTCACTCACTCGCATTTCAGCCCCTCATTACTTCATATGCTTGCTTGTATTACTTTCAGCTGTGCCTCGCTCCACATTTCTTTCTTGACTTTGGCATCACTTCCGGCCGGTGGCTCAGATTTAGACGGCTCGATAAAATTGCTATCTGGGGCGCTTTTCAACACTGCCAGACAGAATTGACAGCATAGTACAGTGTGCAGTGCATAATGTTAAGCTTAATATTTTTCATAATGAGACGTTCGCCACTTCCACAACTGCTCAATAAGAAAATGCATAAGCACACACCCATAAACACACAAACGTGTATACATATTAAACTTTTTTTATTGTACACCATTTTAACATTTATTTTAGATGTTGGTTTATTTTTCACTTTGCTCTCTGGAAATGCCCAACTATGTGTTAGTAAGAGTAAAAGTTTGCAAACGTGTTTGTACTAGTATAGAAACGCGCACGCAAACACACTTTTTCTAATTGGCTGTGTACGTAAACTTATATAGACCACTGTAGGACGAATGAGATATATATTATTTTTATTTACATTGATATATTCAATCATTCTCTACTTAAAGAATCTAAAATATTGATTCAAAAATTTGATTTCAAAGATAGTATCAATTGGGGAGAATTATAAGATTAATTAACTGACATGGTCTGTCCACAGTACTTGCAATAGCTTAAGAATTATAACAATAAAATAAATAATTAACTGTTGTATTAAATTGTTTAACTGCATTATTTGTTTTAACTTGTCATTATTAACATATGTATATCAATTATTGAGAACATTCAACAATTTGCCGTCGATTTTATTGTACGATCATGATTTTTATCAACATATTTCAATATGATAAGATCATCATTGATAGCTCTAGCTATGTTGCTTTCCATGTTATTTACAACTAATTAGATATCGATAAGAAAATAAATGTTATTTGTTATTTAAAGTGGCTGGCCAAATGATGTGTGAAAGCAGTTTGTTTAGAGAGTAAAAGAACGTTTGTAAAAGGAGAATGCTCGAATATAAGTTAAATAAATGAATATAAAATACTACTACAATATTTTATTATTAGCATTATATAAAATTGATTTTAAATTCTTTTTTGAAGTATAAAAAAAGCTTTTAAAATCATTCAGGATTTTACATTTCACATAACTGTCATGTGCGTGGCAACAGCATATTGATAGACAATGACTTTAACCTTCCACTTTTTAGTTAGTAATTTACATATTTATCTAGAAAGCCTTGATGTTAGAAAGTTAGGTTACTCGGTTAGTTATTCGGGAAAAATTTAGTTTTCGTACTCGTACTTAACATTTGACTACAAATCGGCAACTATCAACTTAAGCCCACTTACTGGTTAATACTCCAGAGCATATGTTAAATTTATAAATTGGTTTAATGATTGCCTTTATTCGATATTCGACAGAAATTATTTCAGATGCGGAAACTTGACGCTAAGATGTCGACAGACATCTCGTTCTCATTAATCGAGAACTCAGAATCACAGAATTGACAAAAAAAAAAAAGCGAAGGCATTCCTGATGTGTAAAAGCTCATTTTTGCAATGGTCTCGAATACCTTTAAGCTCGGTTTTATTTCTGTGAAGCATTAATCAAAAAATGTGTGTGGTAGATTAATAGAAAACCACAGTTTTTAGTCTGTTGTGAGCTTTAATACAAAAACAAGCAAACAATTTATAAAATGTATATGAGCTGCGTTAAATACTTCGATTCAAACACCTTTGTTTATATGCATTTTCTTTTCTTTTCTTATCAATTGATGATTTAAAATAAACTCTCCAGCTTTCACACATTTCGGATAGACGATTTCTTTCAAAGGGATATTCTTCTGCTGCCAGGACTGTGAGTGGGAATGCAAATACTGTGCATTTTTAAAGTATTTGTAGATGGTTTTGTATACAGCAGCAATTCAGATTTTTGCCATTGGTCAGTTTGAGCTTATTTCCTAAGATAAAATGGATTGTGGATTGCTTTTGATCTCACTATCCCCACTTCGCTCCTCAAAACGATTAAAAATCAACGTTATTTGCAGAAGTTACGCTTTCAGAAATTTACCACATAACTCCCTTCGACGTCACATGAAAATTGAAGGAATGTGAATATGAAACTTGAACCAATCCATGCAAACCGCAGATGTTTCGACGTTAACGAGGATTTCTTCATACATATTGGATTGCAGTAAGGGCTTAATAGTTTAACTTTTATTTCGATTTAAGACAAGCACAGCACAAAATCGAAGATCGAATCTTTCGAAGAAAATTTAAATAATTAAAATAAGTTGTCCTTTGTCTGTCAAACATTAAAAAAGATTTTTTATGCTGGTTGAATGATTTACGTAATAAAATATGAATCATAGTAAAATGAGTGTATCAAAATTAATCACACAAGTTTTCTACTTCAACTAAGAGTCAAAATGAGTCAATTTAAGGTGTAGAATATGCTACAATTTATTGTCTTTTATAAATATTTATATAACTTGGTGTGAGTTCTTAAAGTTTCTATTTATTTCGATAACTGGTATGGCAACCTGAGTATAAAAAGGCGTCCACTTACACATGCACGTCCGCAAAGGTAACAAATTTTTACATACCAACAAATTGCAACAAGCAATTTTGTTAGCTGTCATTGAGTTAGACATCCGCGGAAAGAGCCCTGCCGCTGCTCTTAAATCACACTTAATCCCCCACAACTCAGTATACCCAACCTTTGAATTCCACAATGACTTGATGTGTACATCCCGTTTGGTACACGATTGAAATCAAGTACTGTAAATGACATTTAAAGGAATGTTAATAATTTATATAGTTCCCCAAGTACCCCAACTGATATATCTGTCATGGAATTTTGAAACGTTTGCTTAACTGGCGAAAATAAGATAGATCGCACGAATCAAACTTTGTGTCTATAGATGAGTACGGAATTGTGCATTTATAATTGAGGGATAATAACTATTATGTATACTAAAACTATTCGTCTCTATCTATAACGCAACTGTTAAATGATTAATAATAACAATAATATATAATAGATAACAAATACTTTTAAGCCAAAATAAATCCTTAGTTTATTAATTTAATTTAATTTAGATTGTAAGCGATTCAGGTCTATCGTGTCTTAAATACTTAAATACTAACAGAGAAATATATATTAACATATCATGTCTTCCATATTTCATTGAATATGAGACTTTTTTATACCCTGAACCAAGGTGTAAAAAGCTTAAAATTTATGTAACAGGCAGAAGGAAGAATCTCCAGCCTCTTTTTTAAGCAAATTGGGCAAATATTCAGATCTAGAGCCACCATAAGTGATATGTTACATCTAGAATATTATATATGTATCAAGTATCTTTCATTTTATAACTATCATTACCTCCCAGCTACCACCGCAGAGCTATAAATCAAGTTAATAACCCAACACGTGCTTGCGGCAACTAGCCGAAATTCCAATATTTTCATTTATGCGCGTCTGCTTCGAATCATTATCATTGCAAATGCGACTGTTTTCTGTGCTGGTATTAAATAATCCGTGCTTTTTCCCGATAAGTCGAATGATTAAAGTGGCTGCTGAGTAGAGGCATTGGCAAATGGTGCGGTCTGACGCGAGTTCGAACCCTACAGAGGAAAGTAATTATTTTTTGAGTGGTGTGGCTTGTTGAGTAGAGACGGCAGCAAGTAATGCGGCCAGTTGCGGGCTCGAACACTGCCAACGGAACATTTTTTTTTAATTTATCTTTATTACTTCAGACGAGCACGTAGCTTATGCTGCATTTGGTGTTGGAATAAGACGGTTCTCCCTCTCCCTTATTCGGAGCTCCTGACTAGAACCTCTTACTCGGTTATAAACCGATTTTTAATTTCAGGAAGCTATTAGATTGATTATTACCACTGAAACAATATAAGATATGAGATGGACCAAAGACTATACGTGCACATTACTGGTGCTAGTACTGTACAAGGAGCTATAACACATTTAGATTAAACGGATTGACCAAGTATCATCATCAAACTGTCAAGTTATCAGCAAAGGATAATATGCGAGTCCCAGTTCCAGTGAAGTGGCAGCCCTGGCCCGAGGCAAGCTTCTTATTCAGCTGCATCATTGTCGGCATAATCACCGTAAAGCGCCTCGATCAAACGCTACCGCAGCTATATTAAAGTAGGTGTGATTTTCAACTAAAGACTAATGCAAGGAACCCATACTTAACACACTCTTATTTTTCGCCGATTTTACGCGTTGGCATTTGGTAAAAAGTTACCCCGACCCAGAGCCATAAAGGCGCACACAAACGCGCAGACAGGCTCACACAATCCTTCACACGCTCCTTCCTTTAAAAAGCTCCTCGAACTTAGCAAACTTTACCGTTCGATTAGGGCAACCAGGTGCATGTCTTGTTGGTCCATAAATAACGGCTTGATGAAAATAAGGGGCACATTTTGCCATTATACTTTAGAGTCTTGTACGCCTATAAATATTGATATAAGTATATCAAATTCCTAACTTTGATATTATAGAAGAGTACAAAAATGATCTAAGAGGAGCAGCAATTACTATATGAATGTCCTTTTAAATAACATCTATGTTTTGTAATGCACACCCTATTCCAGTTTCTAATAATAATATTTATTAGTAAACTTTTCAGCGAAGAATTTTTTTATTTGATACCTATTAATTAAATATTTAGCAATGTTAAAAATATTTTCCTATATCCTATACCGATATATATTTTGAATATGTACAATTTTTTTTTCGTTTTTGTTGTGCAATTGAGCTGCAGATCATTGAAAAATCCGCCTGCAGAACAAATAATTTAGCTATACATAAAATTGTCATAGAAAGTACAAATGACAGCGTGTTGCCTCAGTTGCCGTTCGAAAAAGCTCATTTTCAATTTAACAATATCCTTTCTGGCGTCCTTTCCTGGGATGTCCTCGTGCCTATCTCAACTCTTGACATGCTAAATCCATCAGCGCTGCATGCAAACGATACTTAAGTATTCATTAGCAACAGTATTATATATATTTTAGAAAAGCAAACACTCTGACACATTTCACCTTGGCTCATTGGCAACTGTTGATGAGTTGCAAAAACCGTTTGCGCATTCACATTCAATGAAAATCTGTTTCCCTAGTGCAATGAATATATGCCCATTGAGGCATGGTAACGCCCTTCACTCTACTGGAAGCGCTAATTGCAAATTTATCGATTGCAATAAACGTCGAGGGATCCCTAAGTTGCATAAACTAAAAAAAAAGAACAAGTAAGACAGGTATAAAATGAAAGATACTTGATATATATATAATATTCTAGAGGCAACATATATAACTTTTATTATTTACCCAATTTGCTCTAAAAACATGAAGCGATATCGATTTTTATCGATTGCTTGGAAACGGATGAAGTTATCGATTATCGGAAACAAACTTGATCTGTGTAGGCATTAGCTCTCTACCTCTTTTAGTTTCTGATATCCTCGCGTTCATATATACGGACAGACGGACGAGCAGACAGACGGACATGGCTAGATACATTTGCAGAAATACATTATGCCCGTTTTACCCATTTACAATGGGTTCAGGGTATAAAAATAAATTACTTTTTTCATTGGACTTTTTATCTAATTGGACTCCCGCTCTGATTACGCGATTGGCTGTTTGTACTAAATCTCTTTGCGTTGTTAGATATGGAGATATGTGGTATTTAAAACAAGTAAGAGGCCCTAACCGACAGTTCCCGACCAGGCGATCCCCTGAACATTCGTATACCAACACCAAATGAGTCTATCTCCAATTCACTTTTTTTCCCCTCTTTGACAATCATCGCGTTTTTTTATGAAAATCACGGCCTCAAAGGCCAAAGGCCTGGAAGGCTTCCAGGTAGAAGTTAAAGAAATTGTTTCTTTCATGGCATACCATCTGTCTTTTCGTATAGAAAAAAAAATTTTTTTGTTGTAATACATACTTCTGAGTCATAAGCTGTCCCTGGATTACTAGATATGCGTAGAAAAAAGTATTTTATGAATTAAAAAATAAAACCAAAAATAACTAACTAACTAACTAAATGACAAATGTGCAATCGTCAACTTTAGAAAGCTGCAATACTGGGGAAGAAGGCTTAGAAATCGGTGGTTAAGCGGATTCCTGGCGAATGCCAGAAGGGACACAGGTTTATTTTAGTGTGTGTAACAAGCTAATTTGCAGTGAAAATTCACAGGGCTTATGCAAAAACAATTCATGTTTGGTTTGCTGAGTTTTAGTTAGAAAAGCATTACGCGAATTTTAGTGAATGTGATTTAATCTCTTTGCAGTATTCTAATCTATTTTGTGTTTTTATTTCTAGCGAAGCTATCAAATAGCTGCATTTAGTCGCCAAGCCAAAATCGAACATACCATGTACAATTCATATCCAAAAACAACATTACAATAAAGATTTTATTTATAATTTATAAAGAAAGAAAAATATCAATTGGTTTGTGATAGAATTGTAATGCCAACTGCTAGCTGTAGAAGTTCACGGTACAAAAAGGTTTTGGCTTTTTATTTTTAAATACTTATAAGACCACATTTGCCCAGTCCAGCTAATCAGGTACTTAATTAGAAGTTCAAACTTTCGAATGCTTGGCTTGCAATAAAAAAAATTCTTTTCATTGTAGGATTAAGTAGCAGCCGCATCATATAAGCATGAAAACATAAGAGGGTGCAATCTTAGATTAGTGAAACAGCTGTTTGTTTTAAACAAGGTTGGCAAGCCTTTCTTGCACTTGTCACAGCTGCTATAAAATTGCATTATCTAGTCTCTTCGTTTCGTTGTTGATTGAGGCGAAGCGAGGAACAATTTCTGAGCCACAGCCAAATAACTATTAAGTAATTTTAAAGTTAAAAAACATTAGTAACTCAACAGTTATTAAAATTAAATTAAATTTATTAATGAAATTAATTTAAATTTTCAAAATCTAAATTCACTATTTTATATTTGTCTAATGCTCCAATTAAACCCACTTTTTTATACCTATTTTCAATTAAATTCTTGAGCTCGACTTTAATTGTTTACAACCGTCGAAGGGCATCTCGCAATCGATCAACAGCAACTAATTCACTCTGTTTATGTTGATGGGCTTTCCTCTGGCATTTTAGGTACTTGGTTTCACGACAATAAACAACAACAACAACAAATAGGATAACAACAAGTACGAATTATTATTATTACGAATATTAGTACGTAGTACATATTTCTAGTTCCGACTGCCATTGGGTTTCAAATTAGTACATGCTTGCAGGTTGCAGGACGTTTGCAGCGTAGCAGAGGGAAAAATTGCCGAATGGTGAGAGAGAGAGAGAGAGAGAGAGAGAGTCGGTAAAGTATGCCAACGACTATTTAATGCGCTTGCTTCAGTGCCATTTGAGTATGAAATATGCTTGAAGTGCTACAGGACATGCCCAAAATTCGGATTTGTATTGTCATATCAGCTATGGACAATCCGCTTAAGAACTTTGCACATGTACTATGAATCGTTTCAATTACTTTTTAGTCATGGTTTGGGTATGAGTTTTGGAGGGGAACGTGCCCAGAAATCGTCTGCTCCGCTGCATTGCACCTATAAACTATTACATAGTTTTAGCAATTAGCCCGAAATAATTTGTGCAAGATTTGCTGCAAACAACATCACCGAAAACAACAAAAATATGGCTGGCACCTTGCATGTTTGAGCAAAATCATACAACAGAAAACAGCTGTATTTTTTACTGCCATTAACTTTGGCCTGATTCCCGCATATTGCTTTCCGCCCACCTCTGACCAGCCTTCTATTTGTGGCTTGCAATTTTTTGGAAATTGTTAAAAGTTATGGCCAGCGAATAAAGGTCAAGCATTTTCTAAGAATCTACCAAGAACTAGACACGCAAAATGCCAAAACACCATGAAACCAACAGACATTTTCCAAACAGCAAAGATAAGCCTAAACAGAAATAATTACATAAACAAAGTAACTGGAAATCTCAGCAATTTCTTTTAAATAATATCAAGCTGAAATACAATTATAAGGCAAACAAGCCAAATTATATATTCCTTTTGTGCGAAATTACTTAACGTTCGATCGGCACCAAACTTTTTATTTTTTAAATTTCTATTAAAATTCATTTGAAGGGTGCTTCACATATTTAGATTGAGTACTAAACAGAGTTTTATGTTTTGTCTGATTTGCTTCAAACTTTTTTTCAGAGCTCCACATAAAAATTTAATGAATACGTGTTTTAGCAAATTAGGATAGTCCGCAACTTTTTGGTTAATTATTGGTTTCAAACTAGTTTTTAATAATCATTATCAGAACTTATTCGACACGCCTTCACCAATTTTACTGTTATTGGATAGAAAATGCGGATCTGCAAACGCAACATTTTTTTCTTGCCTTTTACAACATCTTTAAGATCTTTGAATTAGTTTTTATTTATTACACTTTCATCTAAATAACATCTGATGAAAACTTAATATAATGCATATAGTTAAATCTATGCACTTGACTTCGTCCTTTCTGGCATAGACTCAAGGTTGGCTTCACATACAACCATGACCTTCAATTAACCCTCAATTTGTGCTGGCAGGCGACCCGTTTTCGCTCTAGAGTTTTCATGTTTTTCAGCTGCTTGAATTTTTTCGGCCACGGGCATAAATAAAAATGTTCATTTGAACATAAAGATAAACGTTTATTTTACGCTTTTTTGTTGAACATCAACAATGTTGCCGTCGTTTTTATGCTGCTAAAGTTATTATTTTTATTTCCGCCCAACATCAACCAACAAGTAAAATAAAGAACTAAACAGACTGTTCAGTGAGGGTTACCAGGGAAATATTTTTCCAACAATTGTAACGCAAGCTTGCGTAAATAGTGAATAGTTGACTTAAACTGAATATTTACAAATTGAATTGGCTAACAAAATTAAATATCTTGCAATCCCCATTACGTTGGGTGAACAAGGTTTATACTTTAGACGAATATTTCTCAGAAATATTATTTGTTTTTTTACAGCGCAGTCGTGATTTAGACTTAGATTAAACGAGAGATCGATACAGTTTCAGAGCTTAACCGGAAAGTGGGTCTTTGCTGGCTAAATTATTTTTCATGCTGCTTTTGGTCTTTCAAACCAAATTGAAATAAATGTTTGCACTCAGGCTTAGCGCTTATTAATTTTTTAATTTTTTATTGTTGCCAAGAAAACGAAAGATGCCGGTCAAAAGTCTCCCGGGCTCGTCCTCGCTGTGCAACAGTTGTTTTGTAAACTACAAACAAAACTTGCTAGAAAATTAAACTTCAAAATGTGCAGTATATATGATATCATCATTAAAGTACAGTTAATTAAAATTAAGATAATTTCAAGGTTAATAATAATGTCAACAAAGTGATTTTTACTTTAATTTACAAAAACAAAAACAAGTGATCAAGGACTGACCAGCTGCCTCGTGCGGGAGGTGAAGTGCTCGAAATGTTCCTGAATTGTGAGCGATTTAAATATTTAAAAAACGTGGAATTGTTAATTAATTGCGGGTAAAAGGTTAGAAGGGTGAAGTTTCAAGTCCGATCAGCCTTAAGCTTTTTTCAGAGCTCTACACAAAAAAACTACAATAATATGTGTTATGTGTACATCGACGGAAATTGTTGAGTCCAGCATATGGTTCTATACTCGGTTGACTTTCAACATATTTTCAATTTTCCTCGGCCGGAAGCTGGGTAAAAAAGTAATATCTAACATTTTAAGGCAAGGGCGGGTATTACTTGTACATATAAAGAGTGTGAGCTTTCCAAATATTAAGCATCAAATGCACTTTCCAATGCAAATGAAACTCAAAGAATTTCGTTGTGGTTCTTTTTCTTTCCGTTGATTTATGCAGTGCGGTCTCTTTGTTTGTGCTGCCCTTAAATAAGCTCCTGGCTGCTTAGCTGGAATTTTTTTCTCCGGCTGGTGCCAAGAACGGCAAGCCAAACAATTTTCAATTTAAATAATTTTGCGGGCATAGCTTCAGCGTTTTTTTTTTATACCTTATGCTCAATGGAAATGAGCAAAAGGGCATATGGCAACTGAGGGGAAAAACGCAGATAAGTTATATGTTCTTGATCAGTATCAACATTCCAGGCGCTTTCTGCCTGTCTGCTGAGGCATAGTTAAAATATTAAGTTTCGTTTAAATTAAATAGTCAATTATATTTAAATCTTATCAACGATGCTTAACTCTAATTTGCTTATGAAATCTCGGAAATCCGTTCCTTATAAATTAATTATTAATTAATTAATCAAAAAAAAATATAAATTAAAAGACAACATACATATAAAAAGATATAATACTGGGTACAGCGTGTCTTTTAGTCGAGATGTATGACTCGTTTGAACATAGATTTTCTTTAACTAGAAGTCCAGGGAGAAGTTTAATAAAAATGATATACAAAATAACAACTGTAAAATATGCAAGCTGCGGGCAACACGCAATCAATTTACTCTAAAAACTTATATAAATACACGAATAAATGGCTCTTACGTATATGGGCACATGGCACATAGGTATATGCAGAGTTTGATTTGCTGCTTGAGGATACATTTTTGGCACGGGTATATGTTTCTATATATGTATCTATATCTGTATCTATATGTCTATGTATGTAATGTTTATCTGTATATGTATATGTACCACACTTTTCTTTTCCCTTCCTTGGAACTGCTACGCGCTTAAAATTCGTTTTAATATATTATGATAATAAGTAAAAAATTGTCCATGTTTATTTTAAAATTTTGCCACCCCATTTCCGTTACGTGAAGCTTAAAACTATAGTTATAATAATTTTTCGAAATCTTCATTTAACATTTATGGAGAAAATATAGAAAACACAGCATCAACTGCCGAATGATATAGTCGGCTGTCTGTCTGTCTTTTTATGTGCGAACTAGTCTCTCAATTTTAAAGTTCTTACCTCAAAACTTTGGATAGGTCCGTCTTTTTGTTGCTGGCGGTACATATGTTGGGACCGGAAAAATTATTTAATGTGTGATGGTCAACATGGCTGTTGATGCTGATCAAGAATATATATACTTTGTGGGGTCGGAGATGCTTCCTTCTACCTGTTACATATATTAACATTTTGCACAAAATCATTATACCCTTTTTACCCATTCAAATAGGTATAAAAATATGATATAAAATAAAACAAAAAATAAATAGAAATGTGGGTACCAATATTATGTATTATATGAAGTTATAATTGGTGAAAGTTAGAATGAGTTGATTGAAATATTCACAATTTTAATTAAATTTTTTCACTTAATAACAGGAAAATTACGAACAAAAATTTGTAAAATATGTAAATTTCAAATTAAACAGATGAACGTATTGCAGGTTCTTAGGCGCAATATTAACGTATAAAAATGAAATGCAAGTAAAATAAAATTTTTTTTACGTGTAAATCGGCAATACTTGATGCTGATAGATTTGCAAGGACCAAAGGGGATCCCTACGCAGTACTTGGCAGCCACAAAAATGTAAAAAATGAATTATTATAAATAACAACAAACCAGACGTAAGCCATATTTTGCCCATAATAGGTAATAAATCACAGGTAAAACTTTCGAAGATCAGACCAGTGGACCTGGAAATAATGGAAGTATAACAAATCCCGCATCTTCATGCCCGACTAAATCTTAAATGTCACAAAAAGATTGCATGCCTAACAATTAAATGAGTCAACACAAAAATATAAAGCAAATGAAAAAAAAATCGGAAAACAAAAGAAGAAAACCAAAACACATAACAGGCAAAGAACTCAGCCTTGACATTAAAACCGCCCTTCGTTTCATTTTATGCTCATTCAACCGTCTGGCTTTGCATCCTTATCGTTTAACTGGTCACGCGGCCAACGCCAGGATATGATTTCTATCTGCTCCGCTCCAGACAAGTCCACGCAAAACTCCAAATACAACTACGATTGATGCTCGGTTATTTCATGCTCGAGCATCTTTGGGGTCACACAATAAGACTCATGTTGAATTCGAGTTGAAGACAATACATTTTTGAGTATGCTTAGAAAATGAAAGAGTCTGACAAAAGCTTGCGTTCAGCAAAAGGTTTAATTGAGAGTTTATTGTTCTCTAAGCTCCTTTCACGTCACTTTCGGGTTAGGCACACCTCGGTGCAAATTTCTTTTATAAAAAATCAAATGTGATTTGGCGACATTCCGATTCCATAGCCATCATGTACTGTACCTACTTTAATTTTTTAATATCCATTAATAATGACTTTACTAAAATGAATTCCTTTGCAATTGAGCAAACTAAACCTATTTAATATTTGGCTGATTGTCGCCCCAAGCCGTATTTTATTCAACAACTCTCTAAAATTCTCCCTCACTCAGCGTAGGATACTGAACTCTTCTCGGTCCTTGACAAAAATATTTGGGATACAATTTCTAAGCTTCATTTAGAATTAATAAAATTTATTACAGTAACTAAATCAAATAACCAAATAACGGTACAACAATAAAAGGTATGATTATTTATTTTTATTTTAAAATTGTCTTAAATGGAGAGCGCGGTAATAAAAAGGGGAGCGAGAAGAGAGAGAGGAATTGACATCGTTGTTGCTACCTGATAAGTTTTGATATGCATGGTAATATGAGTATCTGCTATATGCTATATTTTCAGGGTCAACAAGGTCAGAAGCAATAGAAGCAACAACTGCATCAATAAGGAACAACTAAAAGATATGTGCTTTCGGTGTGGGGCAGGCCTGTTGCCACAAATAGCTGCCAGTGTCAAACTTGGTTGTAAAAAAATGGTAGATTGACCGATGAAAGCAACGGAAGCAGCCCACACTGACAAGGCGAGATCTAAAGGGCGTGCTACCTTTTCCCTATCCGTATGGACACCAATGTAGAATAAAAACGTGCCATGTAACAAGCTCCGCCTAAAACATGCGCCGCTACAAGAACGACTAAAAAATACAAAAATCGAGAGAGCGCGTTGCCTTTGTAAAGTTTCGAAGCCAACTAGGTGGCAAATAAGGCAAACATCCTGTCCTGTTGTGTGTGTGTGTGTGTGTGTGTGTGTCATAGCGACGCCCGGAAAGGGAAATGGCGGAACCGTGCGTGAGGTAAGGGTCTTGTAATCACCTGAATGATATATTGAAGTTATCGTGTTGTCCTTAATGTGATGTGGGGTCCTTCGTAAGGTTCTTGGCTGGTGTTTATCGTGGAATCTACAAAGCCAATATAACCCCCCTTCTTTCGTTAGCCCTGAATTGCGAGTGTCGAGACGAATGTGTATAGCGCAATAATGAAAATATTCAAGTGCTATACAAATTTAAAAAATAAGAAGCATGAAACAATTATGAAAGACCATTTCGTTGTAGTTGAGTCTGTTAAATAGCATAGTACATTTTACAGATGGATAAAAATTTTTGGTCATTCTAAATTTTTTCTCTTTTATTAGCTAATTTATTGATGGGGCGAATCAAGTGGTTCAAATCACTGCCCTAGATGCGTGGCGAAAGTTTCAGGGTGTTTTAAGCTCAATCTGGCCCAGGAACCGTCATCTCTTTTTATGGAGCCTTGCCTTTTTAGGCTTTTTGTCAGCTACCAGAGATTGTACCCCGTGATATCACCTGGGCTTGCGTCTGTAAGTTGTTTACTGAACTGCTAGTTGCTTATGGCTGCAAAGACTTTCTGGACCCTGCTGGAAACTTTTCTGTATATACGGTTCACGCTTAGATCACACGCGGCGAAGCCGCCTTTTTAATGCCAGAAGTAGGGCTGTTGAGTTCAGCCTGAAATGTTTTAAAATCCCCGTTTGTCGTAGTGATGGCTTCGTGCAAACTCTGCCCTTGCGTACTGGCTCTGTTGCTTCCCCATAGGCTGTGCTTCGCACTCCACTCCCCTCCCCCAATGAACTTATGCCCGAGGTTCGTTATTAGGACCCCAAGAAATATGTGTTTCAGGGTAAGATGGCTTTGAATGCAGGCACTTTTTCTACGGTAGTTGTAGGGGTGTAGTGTTATATATATAATGTTTATCCGGAGTCATTTATTTTGGTGCACATGTGCATGAGCGTTATGCCGATGTTGTGGGTGGCGACAATGGTCCTTAGCTCATAGATTTTCCTGCTAAGGCCGTCCACGTGTCCAGGTGTGAAATCAGCGACATCAGAGTTTTTATGCTGTATATTGAGGATCTGGTCCATTCTTGAGGTAAGAATTAGCATGACAACTTTAGGAGTCAAAATTCTCGAGCTGTTATTCTCGTTCTTTTGGGTCCCGGCATGACTGTTGCGCTGTTCGTTCGCTTTTTCATTCATTCGGAACTTGAATTTTCTACACAATGTCAGAACCAAAACACATTATTTTAATACAAAGTAAATTAGGTAAATTTATTAGCCTATAAGAAATCGAGCTTAATTGAAATATATTTAGTTTATTGACTAAATATAGCCGTATATAATATACATTTTTTTTAGCAAATTTAATCAACATTTTATAGTGAGCCTATGAAGACTTGATCAACTACCCAAGAAATTAAGCCAATACTGAGTCCAGTATCTATGCTTTAAGTAACAACAAAAGCAGATACCCCAAATCATATTTTTTCTTTTTGGAAAAAATTGTAGGACCCAAATAAGAATAAATTAATAGCGTGTAATATACAAAACTGCTTTTTTTAACATATTGTGCCTACTTTAAATTAAAAGCTAGCTTTGCGAAATAAATAAATTCCCAAAATCAATGACATCAGAGCGACCTGAATCAAGATCAGCTTGTAACCAACTCAACCTTATTGCGAATGCTGGAAATCAGTTTCTGCTATTTTTATACCCTGAATCTTTTGAAAATGGGAAAAAGGGTATAATGTTTTTGTGCAAATTGTATATATATTCTTATTTCATAAAGTATATATATTCTTGAGCAGCATCAATAGCCAAGTCAATCTAGCGGCAATGTGTATCTGTCCCTCCGTCCGTCCGTCTGTCCATCCATCCGTACGCCTGTCCGTATGTAATGCAAGGATCTCAGAACCTATGTGAGCTAAAGACTTGGCATTTGTAGGTCCTCCTAGTCTAGTACGCAGTACAAGTTTGTTTCCGATAATGGATAGCTTACTCGGAAATCCTGTTTTTTGAGCTAATTGGTGAAATATTAAGAGCTAGAGTCACCAAGCTTGATATATTTATTTTAGAATAGTGTGTATTCATAGATATATCAATCTTTCAGTTTATATTATATAGCTATAAATTAAGCTAATAACCCAATTTGTGTTGCCCACCAATTTAAGCCACAATTTAAATGCTATTTACTTTTTGACAATAAACAAATATTCTATGGTACAATAAAATATACTGTAGAAAATTTCATTCAGATCGATTAAGAATTTCCCAAAAGTTATGATTGTTATTGCGCAATTGGATGGGGCAGCTAGCCCAAATTCCACGAATTTCTGTATACATGTACATACACACATTTATGCGCGTCTGCTTCAAATCTTATCAACAGCATTACAATTGCGATTGTTTGCTTACTGTGACTTAATGATTGTTGTGGCTGTTGAACAGGGCGCTGGCGAATGGTATTGTCTGTCGCAAGTTCGAGATCTAACGACGAACCATTTTTTTTTGGCTGGTGTGGCAGTTGATTGGAGACGGCGGCGAGTAGTGCGGTTAGTTGCGAGCTCGAACCCTGCCAAGGGAACATTTTACACCCTGAACCCATTGTTCATTTTTAATTAATCTTTATTACTACTAATGAGCGCGTAGCGCGAGCTGCATTTGCTGTTGGAATAAGTGGGTTTTTTTAGGGTATCCCCTAGTCGAAAACTCCCGACTAGTACCTCTTACTTATTAAATATGTTTTATTTTCCGCTGGAATCGATCAGTGCCTCCGAGATCTACCAATAAAATATTTAAGGCAAGAATGTATTGTTACAAGTGAGTAGCTTATACGAACTGATTTCTACGGACGAAATGTCATTAAATAGTCAAAAATAACAGGCTCGCTCTTTATAATAGTACTAGCGTACTGAACAAACAACTTTCATACAAACGTTTTTCGCCAAATTACCACTGCGGGTGGAATTTTCCAAATCGCTGAAACAGGTATTCCTTAAGTTCCTATGTACGGCTTTGAAAATAAGCTTAGTGCAAATAGGACAATACTTAAAACTTCCCTCCAAAAAAATCTTTCAATCGCATTTTCCATCGAGAAAAATTGGATTCTGCAAAAAGAGTGAAACACTTCTTAACTTATTTTTCGTATGGATCTTTGGAAATAAATTTGAGCACGAAATCTTTGACTTCCATTAACACCAAGGGGGATGGATTTTCACAAAAGTGCGAAATACCCCTAAAATGAATTTGAACAAATTTGTTTGAAAATGAGTTTGAGGCCAATCGGACGGTAAACAAAAAAGTTTCATCCAAACATTTTTCGCTGATTACCCACAGTTGAGGGTGATGTTTTGCTGAAACACTTATTTATTAAGTTCGCATGTAGAGCTCTGAAAATAGGTTTGAAGCAAATCGAACAACACTTAAAACCTTACCAAAAAAGTCTTAGAATCGTAAAACCCCGGAACTACAGTAAAAATGTTATCCTTCTAGCTCTTACGATTTGGGCTGTGCGTTGATCACCAATCAGTCAGTCAACAAGTGAGTCAGTCAGTCAGGACATACAATTCTATAATAATAATGTGTTTATACAAAGTTCTCATAGCAAGATTCAATAACCGCTAGATAAACAACATGAAGCGGAATACTACTGCGATTGGGAATGGGTCACGTTAGAACATTGAGGAAATAATAAATGCTACACATCAATAAATGCGTTCATTATACGCCCCGTAACCGGATACATAATTATGAAAATAGAAGAGCAAGAGCTTAACAACAACATTCAAATACTACA
The DNA here is from genome assembly GCA_037075305.1 of Drosophila kanekoi. NCBI lineage: Eukaryota > Metazoa > Arthropoda > Insecta > Diptera > Drosophilidae > Drosophila > Drosophila kanekoi. The sequence goes on from JBAMCE010000066.1 coordinate 1,665,541, forward strand.
GTCAAACTTTTCGTTTTCGACTTATCCGCTTCTCGTCTTTTCTTTAATAGAGAGTATAAAAAGTAGTTAGGTAATTATAATAAGCTATCATTTTGGCACCTATCAAGACAATATTTTGAGAATGTTTGTATGAAGTGATTGTCTACGTAAGTTTAACTGTTTGTATATAAAAACATGTGTGCTTATAATGTAGTGTATTTGTTAGACGTTGATCGGTCAGAAGGTCTTTAGTTTTAAGATGCATTTGCTCTTCGATAAGTTATTCTGTGCCTTGTCAGCAGCTTCCTGAAAATCTTTTCAGTTCCTCTATGCCGTTGGCTTAAAGACGTTTTAAATTTAATTCTTTCAGCTATTTACAACAATGGTGGAGGGAGAAACTCAAAGAAAGAAAGAGATATGGTAAAAGCTCTGCAATTTCCGTATTAGCTGCACGTTTTCAACTGCTTTTACGTGCTCGCGGCGTATACGCAATGTAGCCTTTTCCCGGTCCCGGTGACAGTCTGTCTGATTGCGTTTATGCTTACTTACCCCCATTTTCCTTAGCGTCTCTCCATTATGCACACTCGTATAGCTCTTAAATACATTTCGTAGCTTTTACTACACGACACTGATTAATTTTCCATGGCGCTGCAATCTGCATACCTTTGCCACATCATCCAGAAATTCTCTCTTTCTATTTCATTCGTTTGTCTATACTATGTAAATTTGTTTTACTTGCCAATTACCAAATAAAAAACAAACAGAGACTTTTTCGTTGTAATTTCATTTGTTTTTAATTATACGTAAAGTGTACCATCTATTTAATTAAAAGAAGAATGCTAAGATGACAACAATGCTTTTGTATTGAAGCAATCTAAAATTGGCGTATTTATTTGGAGAGGATTTAAAGTCTCACTTAAAAGAAGGTATTTACTCAATTGTTAATTCGATATTTTCAAATTGTTTTGAAATTCTTTTTGTTAACTTTCTGAAGTTTGTTTAATGCTTCTTGTACAAAAATCATATTTACATATTTTTGAATTATTGATTTGTTCAGAAGCAATTCAATTTCGTGATCTTTTCGACGCCAGTCATGCATATAAAATGCACGTTTGACGCTAATAGCATATGCAAGGCTTATGAAAAGACATCATTCCAACTGAAAGGAAAGAAAGTGCATCGAAAAGGGTCGACAGGGACGCAATGCTACAGAAAACACAGACACTTGGCTCAGCGATTTATTCATCGATTTATTGATTGATTTATTTTTTTCGACAAATGCCACTCAGATGGGGTCACTGAATATAAATGCATTTGAGCGTAACAATAGTAAAAATGCAAGCTCAAAGTGCCTGAAGTGCTCTTGAAGGTCAGCAGAAGACGACTCAATGCAGCAGAAAATAAAAGGCATAAGCAAATGTTATGTGCCACTTTACTCGCATATTTTATATATTAGCAAAAAGGTATAAATATATTTTATATGATAAAGCAATTTTCATAACTGTCTCTAGAGATTCTTTTTGGGAACATGGAGCTGATCCACATCCGTACCCGTTCACGTCTAAGCAATGATTTATCGGTTATAGATATTTTATTGAGGTGATGAGATTGCCACAAATGTTCGCGCACACAAAGGCTCGAGCGCGTTTGTTAGCTGTCTAGCTGCTATTTTGACTCGATTCTTGTACCCTGCATTATAAGGTAAGAGTGATTTAAGGGATTACTATAATTGCTTGGGGAACAAAAATAAATGTGAAGAACATAATCAATTAATACCAAAATTAAAAAAATCTGCGTTACGTTTTCCTTTTCGTCAATAAAAATTATTCAATTATGTTGCTTCACTGTTAATAATGCATTGTTAAAATATTTGAATTCAATTTATAATTTATTCATGTACATATGTTTCTTGAGAGGTACATATATAATGGTCATGTTTTAGGGTTTTCGAAGGGAATTCTCTTGCAATGCGCGCGCTGAAGGCTGCCACCCTTCAAATTGCAGACTCAAATGTGATGGTGTGTATGTGGGCCATATAAATGCAAATGGCTTATGAAAATAATTTGCCAGTAAATTGTTAATTTAGGGTAAATTGCATATTAGGGCCTCAAGTCGGCTCCATTGTTGATTCTCATAAAGAGGCGGCACCTGCACCTTCCATATGAACCTGTCCTACACTTTCTGTTCTCTCTGTTTTCGGCCCGCTGGCAGGTGCATATTTTTATTTCTTATTAGCTTGATTGCGTTGAAGGAAAGTTTTCTTTTAAATAATTGCGTGCTTAGGGAGAAATTTCGGAAATGATTGCACTCGAAGTCAAGTGCTGAATCCCCACGTTAAAAGCGCAGACGTGTTTTATAATTGACCTGAAGACGGTTTTCCTATGTGCAACTGAAATATATTGGAAGCAAAATACAATAAAATTGTTTTCATTGTTTTATTGAAACATTCCTGGACCTCGAGCCAGCCAAATATATATTTATATTAACCAATTGGAAATATTATTAATATAAGAACAAATAATAATAATAAAAGTTTCTAAAATTATCATTATTATCATATATATAACTTTTATATGTTTATATTGAGTAAGCTGTCGGAAGATCAGAGATAGATAAATATTAATAGTTTGAAATTTAAGTGAAAATTGCGACAGTTTTGATTTATTTATATTGTCATAATATCATTCGATCTCAAACAAAGCAGTCAAAGAAATTTTAAGCATACATATTATTTAATTTCAAATAATTATATTGAAAATCGTATACTCGGCACGCGCGATGATGGATTTAAATCTTGAGCCAATAGAAACGCGCGAAAATGATCATGATCGCCAAGCCCGGTAAGCCGCTAACACATCTGGAACCTAACCGCACTGAAAGCCTGCGGCCGAAGCTGGCGAAAGTTTTGGAACGACTCCTGCTAAGACGACTTCTGGAGCTCGAGGAAGCCAGACGTCAAACGTGTTCTAGAGGCTTTGAACAGAAGCAATACTGCATCGGGTTGGCGCTCGACGTATAACAGGCAATTGACAAGGCACGATGACCTTCTCTCCAAATCAAACCCTGCGCCATATTTTAGCATCCTTAGCTCCTTTCTGACAGGATGCACCTTTAACGTGGCCGTTAATGACCAAAGGTCGGCTATCAAAGGCACTAAAACAGGTGTCCCTCAAGGTGGCATCCTCGGTCCGATGCTATATACGCTGTACAAGGCGGACCTCCCATAAAAGGACAACCCAGTGCAGCTTTCAGCCCAGCGAGACTACTGATGGCAAGTTAATGCGGATGATACCGCCTTCCTAGCTTCACACGAATCTTTGCAAGCTGCAATAAATGCACTGCTGGACTGGCTCCTGCAGGTCGAGGTCCTGCCAAGTCCGCTTGCGTCATTTTCACGCTGCGTCCACACAGTTGCCAGGGGTACAATTCAATGGAGGAACCATGGAGCACACCAGTTCATTCTGCGACTTGGGCGTCCACTTGGACCGAAGGGGTCCCACATCGCAACAACGAGAGCAAAACGCTTGAGAAGCCTCAGCAGCACTTGACCGCTGGGTCCTGGCTGACCCCATTAGAAAGAAGCGCCTTGAAAGGCTACACCCAGACGACCCACCTACGAGGCGTATTATTTAATCATCTCCTTCGCCATCATTGCTAATAATTTTATTGTACATATGTTACGTTATAGTAACTATACATTATTTCCTTAGTTGTTTACTTGATAGAGATCAGGAGAATGAGCGGTTTCATATTACATACAAAGTTTTAATAAACGCGATTCCAAGATTTGCAGTCATTGCCGTGACTAGAATAAATAGTACATTTTGATTGAGTGGCTACTGTATACATACCAACTGCACTTGAATTCTTGTGCAAATCTTTCTTCCAGTGCCTGCAATGCAGCCTTGTCAGCTGAATGGGTCCAGACATCAAGTGGAACTATAATCTGCAGTTTGATTCACTCACTACAGGAAGCACCTATAAGTTTTGTCATGCTGCCAAAGTTTGCTGCAATTTTCAGGGCTGTTTACAGAATGAGCGAAGCAAGAGCAAAACAACATATTGCGCACAAAATATGTTTGTGTTCTGCTCTTTTCGATTGGCAAAAGTGCGAATGCAATTTTGTACAACGCTAAGGTGTGGGACTCTTCCGGAGCGGATTTCCCTTAGTGGATAAAAGGAATTCCTTTGTTGGCCATTAAATTACACTTAAACTTATTTTATTTAAGTTTAATCTGCAATATTTTTTATTATCTTTGAAGTTCAGGCTTGTAATGCGTATCGGTTATTATATGGGTTGGAAGTACCTGCAGTCCCTCAATAAGTCTAACTTAGATGAGGCAAAATATCCTTAAAATCTCATAATATTTTATTGGTCCAGATCCAGGTCAAAAATGTGAAGAAATGGATTTTTCAGTGGACTTTGTTGCTAAGAGCTGGACGTGATAATGATTCGATTAAAAAGGTTATAATTTAATAACCTTCGCTTATTATGCTCGTAATATAATAATAAAATATGGAATTACAAGTAGTCTTGTAAAAACTATATCTGTAAAGGGGGGTTAGTGAATAATTATATTAATAAATATATATATAAAACCATCTCATTAATCTGAAAGAAACCTTAGATAAAAAACATATTTCAAAAAAATATATGCATTGGTATTAAAATTTGATACAATCTGTTCCCGTGTTGACTTTTGGCTTTTAGCTTAATAACACAGTTTATTCTTTTGACATAGCCAAGGCTTTCGCATAAAATCAGTACCAAGCTGCACCTCCTTTTGATAGAAATCGGAAGGACTTGCACAATCTCATTAAATTTAGCGTCATTTGCTTATTCAATGGCCCCAGCTTCGATGGTGTTGATTACAGGAGGACTAAGACTGGCCTTCATAAGGGCCATTAGCAGAAATTAAGCAAAAGGAAAACTAAGCGAAAAAAGGAACCAAATTGACGATTTTGAATGATTATACAAGTTGGCCTGAGAACGCAGTATGAAGTTGATTGGAGCGTAAAAAATAAATTGACATACTTAATTATATAGACACATATACAGCGTCGTATAGACAGTAGCGAAATAAACTGTGACAATTGATTTTTATTTAACTAACGGTTTTAAATTGAACGCTCTTTTGGCCAACGGCTGTTGCCTCTTCAATCTTACCCGCTCCCCCTCTGGAAAGAAAATTTAAGTGCTGGTTGGCGGTGGCAAATTTGCCGGGAAGTGCGTTAAGTTTTACGGCAATTGACGTTAATGAAAATGCCAAAAAGCGAATAGCTTCAAATACCAAGTATTGGCCGACCGGTTGGTGTCTTGTGGTCTTAATGGTTGAGTGCGGCGTATGCGTGATTTTGGTATATATAACAAACGGCAGCAGCTGCTTATGGGATTCACTTATATTTTTATAAAAGCCTGTCCTGCCCAGATGGGCGGACATGGATCTAATCTACTCAGACAAAGACATGTGATTGATTGTGCGGTGCTTGCGGTCGGCGTCAAGGATTTCAGTAGCAAATGAGCTTCTTAATTATATATGATTTTTTGTTGTTAGCTGGAATATTTACATATGTATTTGTTGTATGGATTATCCGTGTGCGTGCAGTTCAACAAAATTTCAAGAAAGGCTGCCCTCCTTGCAATCCCCCAATGCCAGCAACTCTTTTACATCCATTGGGCATACTTCAGCAACAGTTGTACACACAACTGTTCGCTAAACACAACTGACATTCAGCAGCACACGCAAACGTTCTCACACACACATATCGGCTTACATGTGAGACTAAGTTACATTTATGCAACCATAAATTGCCTGAAAATTGTTATTTTTGTTGGTCTTGTGGCTTTATTAGAAGCTCTCTTTTAAACTCAGAATATTTCTATGGTATGCATATTCGAATTCATGAGAGCATTTGGGTCAATTGATGCTACTTGGGAAATTTTTAAACTACAAGAATATAATGAAAAAACCTTGCGGTTATTATGCACGGAAAAATAAATGGATAAGTAGTATTCAGCGCTGCTAAATGACCCATTCTTTTAATCAACTGAACAACAAAGATTCAGGTTCAACTTCTGCTCGATCTTACGACTGATGATACATATATTTCGGCCCTAGGCCATGTAAGCAGACACCGCAAAATTATAATAATAATATTAACAATATTAATAATAATTTTAATAATAATATTAACAATATTATTAATAATAATAATAATAATAATAATAATAATAATAATAATAATAATAATAATAATAATAATAATAATAATAATAATAATAATAATAATAATAATAATAATCATAGTTATATAGCTCCAATCAAAGAAAAACATGTGAAAAAAAAAGAAAATATAACTAAAGGAATTAACAGTATTAACTAATACTCTTTGAAAACTTATTTGTATTCACTTGTGAAAGTTTTCAGCTGCAGTGCAATGTGGAAACTACAAAGCAGCTAATAATTCGAAACTAGATTTGGAAAAAATGTTCTCGTAAGTTTTTGTTGCTTCATTTACGTATTTGTAAAGTCGAAAAGCTGTAAATATATAAATATAATGGTTTTTAAATTACCAAGTGATAATTTCCGGAAGTTGAACTGATTGGCTTTATCAAAGGTGTATCCAATAACTACACCCGGGAAATTATTAAATGCAATCAGCGCCCATTTTGTGCATTCTTTATGCGGAAGGTGCTGCGGCTGGCGAATTAGGTACTTAAACAACATTTTTTCTAATATGATGATCAAGGAAAGAAGCGAAGAAATATTATTTTTCCACCCACACCTTTTATACCCTGAACCCATTATAAATGGGTAAAAAGGGTATATTGTATTTGTGCAAAATCTAAATGTATGTAACAGGCAGAAGGAAGCATCTCTGACCCCATTAAGTATATATATTCTTGATCAGCATCTACAGCCGAGTCGATCTAGCCATGTCCGTCTGTGTGTCTGTCCGTACGTCCGTCCGTCCATCTGACCGACTGTATGAACGCAAGGATTTCAGAACCTATAGGAGCTAAAGACTTGAACTTTTAGCTGTAGGTCCTCTTAATGCCTAGGCAGATCGAGGTTATTTCCGATAATCGAATTACTCTGTTTCCAAGCAATCGATAAGAATCGATATAAAAATCCTGTTTTTGAGCAATTTTGGAAAATAATAAGAGCTAGAGTCACCAAACTTGACATGTATCTTCAAGTATTGTAGTATATATATCTCCATTTTATGTTGGAAGAAAAGGGTTCAGAGTATCCCCTAGTCGGGACCTCCCGACTAGAACCTCTTACTTGTTTACACTAATTTAGAGACAGCATAGATCTTCTTTCTACTCACAACGTTAGAAAGAAAAAGTTTTTAAAAGTGGTAAAAGAAACAGGAAATGATGCTTGGGAAAGTCGCTTGGTGTGCTTAGAATTATCTGCAGAGTTATCCCACAAGAATTATAGTATATACTCTTATATTTCAAAGAGTTAATTTTGTGTTAACCAGAAATATGTTTAATTAATAGTCTTAATAGTCAGCTTATTTTTTATTTGTATGTATACGAAATATAGTGTATTTTCCGTATAATAAGGGGATCTATACTTATACCAGAACTAAAAGAAGAAAAATACAATTTTAATGGCATTTTACTTGCAAAAGCTTTAACAAAGCAGTTATACCCTATTTTAGATACAGCATAGGGAAACTAAGCGCGGCTACGGATTACGAACTGCACCAAAAGCACTTTGCTGCCTTGGGGTCGTTTCGTCCTCATCCTCAGCAGCTCTGTCCGCTTACGTTTGACGCCTTTCCCGTCCTCTTCAGTTTCGCAAGCTGCGCTATTTGGAACATTTTGCTAATGCTGGCAGCAAAGGAACAACATTTTCGGGCTAATTGAGAAAAACACACCGGAGTGTTAAAATCTTATCAACAAATGCAGAAGCCTAAGCTTCAGTATATGTGTTATATGTGTTAATCATGAGTTGAGTTAATAGTTCTCTTACACAGCGCAATTTAATTTGCGTTAAACGAGCTCACGTCGCTGATGAACGCAGATGGTGATTCTCCCTAGCATCGGGCTGTTGCCCACCATTTAATACAACAACAAAAACTTTTACAATCGTCGTCGCCATCCCATGTATGTGTATATGAAAAGGTAGTTTTGGGCTAAAGTTCTTCCTTAGGATCAAACAATGGTAACAAAATAAGGTCCAATAAACATTGAAGAATTTGTACCTAATCCAGACTGACAGCCGCACGTATTCAAGGTATAAGAAACTAGGAACTTAGCCTTATGCCTATATCTCAGATGTGAGCGTTACGATTCCGGCCAAACATTTCTTTTAACGAGGATAAAACTACCAGATATTGTTTAGAACATAACACGGTAATATTCATTGTCAAATTAAATTTGTTAATGTTATATTTTTAGTAAGAGAGTATTCGTTATTTTACCTATATTTTAAATACTGTGATATAATAATATTAGATAAATATTATTCTTTGAGGGTGAATCGAATTATACGCTTGTAAAAATAATTATAATTTCATTCAGATGTCAGACAGTTGGATCGCGAGAAATTTTCATTGCGGATGTATATCAAGGTGCTCGGAAGTACACACAATTATTGTATCCTCTTCAAGTATCTAGTCAGGTTCTGCTTGCATATAAAATGATCATGTTAGTCTACTTGGCTTAAAAAAAGTGTTTCAGGATATTAAACTCATTTTCTCATAAAAAATGTCATATTGTATTTGCTGTTTTTGGCTGCTGTACAAAAATCTGAAGTTTACGAAAGCGCTCATCTGAAACTAGGTATAACTTCACATTGGTTGAATTATTTACACTGCACTACAGCAACTAAATGTCAACGCTCTTAAATGCAGCATCCGTCCCCCTCTTGGGGTACTACACCACCGCAGTTTTGTGTGCAATGGTTGTTGTGGGGCATTTTGTTATTGCCTTCATACAAAACGGCGGGTGCTAGTGATGAGTTTTTAGGCTGCCAACTCACCAACTCCAAAAAGCGGGGCTAGAAATGCAGTCACACACTCACAGTATGCCAGAATATACGCTCCCCTTTTAACCCAGCACTTGACAAACTAAGCACACATATTATTTACTCTTTTAAACGCGCAACGTTGCATCACGTTGAGTTTGCCACGCATTTACGCCTCGCATTTTATGAATTCATTTCCGTTCATTTACGCCTGATGTGATGCCGAGACTCTGACGTTATTCAACAGAGCCAGTTTTAAAGTTGAACTGCCAGACGAAGCGGAGGGCTGAACCAGTCAAGGGGTTGGCCTTAATGGTTGCCCCTGGGAAGCTGCAATTACATTTAGCCCCTATCACAAAAGTGTGCTACGACGTAGGCGTTGTTGCTTACTCGCTTAGAACTTGCACGCTTAGAACTGGCAACGTCATAATTTTTATCCGGTTACTACCATGACATGGCTTCGTGATATAGCACTCCGTCTGAAACACCCTGCACCCTGCAATGTAATGTGTCTAATAAATCTGTTAAAGGCACACAAAAAAAATATCTTTGTGAGCAAATATCTATGAATTACTCTACGTGTCTTTGATTTATGTTCTAAAAACAATAATATAATTAACCAATCCGAATTTTCAAGTCCAGAGCATAAAAAGTATTCAATGTCATCCACAAAATGTGAGTGAGGTGATGTCTCGACAACTGCTTTGTTTAAGCTGGAACAAAAAAAAGCGTCACACAAACGCCCCTATTAAGCCCATCCGTGTGTGCCTGTGGGCAAGAGTAGAGAAGACAAAGCACGAAGCAGAACATTAATTAATTTCTTTAACGCGCTCGAGCATCACAATAAAGTGTGGCACAATGTGCTGAGATGAATGAACTCTCGTTGAATTATGTTATAAATATTTCACTTACCATATTAATGCGATGCGTTGCGCCAAGGGCAGCGGCGACGCCATATTAAAGAATTTCAGTATGGCGTCAGACAGCCCCAGTCCCCATTTCCTCCGTTTTGGAAAATCTTTGAAATATCCTTGTACTTGATGGCTGTTAATTAAAAGCTGCTTTGAAAAGTGTCGCTCAGGCGAGTCTAAAGCCGCGCCGCACACTCGAAAACTTTTAACTGCCTCAAGTTCGTGTGCATTTCAAATGGATCCCCGAGTACAGTCTGCAACATGTTGTAACTTATTCAAGTCCCAGACTGTCATATCTTGCATTCGTCCGCGAAGATTAGCAATTTATTCTTGCGTGCTTACGGGCTGCGAGCGTTGACTTTTCTTGTCTTAAAATCGAGAATTAAAATAAAAACGCCTTCGAGTCACCTTTGGCGTATATCTCTTGGTAGTCGCATTAAAAATATTAACTTACAACTATTCGCGAAAAAAGCTATATCTATCATTTCAATTGCTTCCTGGAAAAGTACAGTAGAGAGGGAGAAAGAGAGTGAGAGAGAATACGGTCGGAAATTAAAACATATATACTTACGACCATGCATAAAGTATTTTTACTTTATAAATTAATATTTCAGATTATTTCCACAAATTATGAATATTTTTCTTTATTATATTATGCTCCTTATATAAAAATATGTTATGTTTACCCACGAAATTCCGAAATGTAATTTATCATTTTCAAAAAATATTTTTACGATTAAAGCTCATTTGGTTGGGATCTGATGGCGGAAAATATTGAATAGAGGGAAAGAATGAAGGGAGAATGTAAGACTGACTCAACAGAGAAAGACCACAATCAGATAATTTTCATAACCATATTTCATATGGGGTCAATTCTATATATAAAACTGTTTGACCTGACTGACTGACAGATTGAGTCTGATGACTGCTTGGTGATCAACAAACAGCCCAAGACGTAAGAGCTAGGTAGCTGAAATGTTCACTAAAGGTGCTCGTTAAGACGGGGTTTCGGCAAATTCCACCCGCAAGTGTGGGAAAATCGCGAATAACTTTTGTATGAAACTTTTTTGTTTATCATCCGATCGGCCTCAAGCTCAATTTCAAAGACCTATGTTCAAATTAATTTGAATATATCTCTACTTAGTGAAAATGGGATCAAAGACTGGGTGGGGGACGATTCGCGATCATTTCCAAAGATCTATACGAATCATTTGAGACGTGTATCACATTTTCGCAGAATCAAAGCATCCTCGGTAAATAGATTTGGTGGGTGACGTTTCATATCCAAAGATCTATATAAAAAACATTTGAGTTTTAAGCTTTCTTCGATTTGCTTCAAACTTATTTTAGGAACACCTGGTTCGGCGAATTGGGAAATTCCACCCGCAATAGTGGTAAATTGGCGGAAAAGGTTTGTATGAAAGTTTTTTAGTCATTTTAAAGATATAATTTATTTAATACCCGGCACGGGCAAGGACGGGTTATACCCGCTAGTTTGTTAATGTAGAAATTATATACAAAATTAAGTTAGTTTTCGAATAAAATAATCAAGTTCTTGGTTATGCTGTATTGAACAGAGCTAAACTTTAAGTGCCTGAGCAATAACGATCCCTCTCACCCAGTTGGACATCACCAGATTACCAAAAATAACTCTAGTACAAGTTTTAAGTCCAGCTGAAGCTAATGCTGCAAATATTTGGATACTAAGAAAACTATATGCAATACCTTTCTTTGATGTATTTAAATATTTGTTTCACATTTTCCAAAGATTAGCAGTTTAAAGAGCATCATAAAGGTTGAAAGTTAGCCTAGACTTTATCGAATAGCCAGGCTTTTAACTTTTCACTACAATCTTTGTGGCCGTAACAATTACCAAGCTGTAAAGTACACGCAAAAATAAGATGTCCAAAGCGCATGCAAAAACCATGTTTTGGTATGACTTTGGTTTTGGCGTTTTTCTTGGCATAGCCAAAGGGACTGCCACTGAAAAAGGCACTACGACTGGGACTGACACTTGGCAAGGAGGACGGCCAGACGGTATTCAATGTTAGAGTAGGCTCGCTGGGGAAAATGGCGGTGGGGCTGGCCGCAGTCGCATACTCTGGCTCCAGGCCACTTAAAAAAAAGCCACAAAATTTATTTAAACACAGCCAGCGCAACGCATTTCAGTTGAACATTTTCCTAACCTGTCACCGAATGTCTCTTTTGAGGACGCGCAAAAAAGTTGGTTCTTGGCTGGTGGCAGGAAAAGGCTAACGAAACTAAGTAGCCATGTCCGTCTGTCTGTCCGTCTGTCACAAGGATCTCATAACCTATGAGAGCTAGAGACTCGAAATTTTAGCGAGTACGAGTTTTTTTTCCGATAATCTATAACTTATTCCTTTACCAAGCAATCGATAAAAATCGATTTCGAAAACCTGATCTTGGGCAAATTAATTATCATTTTATTTATTTTGAGCTAGAGTCACCAAACTTGATATGTTGCTTCTAGAATAGTTTACATATATCAAGTATCTTTCATTTGACATACGGCTGGGCATACATATGGACATGCCTAGATCGTCTCAGCTATTGATGCTGATCAAAAAATATATAAACGTTATGGGGTCGGAAATGGTTCCATCTTACCATTTTCAATGGTAATCAGAGTCCTGAGAAACTTCTAAGCAGTGTCTTATGACACTTGAACATACACGCAAACAAATGTTTGATAATGTCCTGTTTTAATAAAAATGATTTGGTAATACAAGCTACAAATAAATCGTAACACAACGCAAAAATCTCAAATTGGCAAACGAAATCAATTAACAACACCCAAAAGTATGTAGTGCGATGGCAATCGCGGGCTACAGACTAAATCGATTACTGCTTCTTCTGAGCACATTTGAAGTAAGAGTGTTGGAAAATGCTCACCATCCTACAACATCAATGTGATATACATGAGTAAATGTGAGGGCTGCTTAATTAATTATTAGAATCACATATAGTATAACAACATCAAGCTAATAATTATAATTATTATTATTATATCAGCGTCAACTTCCAACATTACTCATCTTACATAGGAAGCGTTTTAGATGTATGTATAACAAAAGTATATGTATGTATAAGAATACATAGTATGTATAAAAATATATATTATATATATATATATATAATATATATATATATATATATATATATATGTAAGAATCATATGATTTACATTCTTCCGTATTTTTTTCAAGAAGGAAATAATATTAAGCGTAAATTCACACTCATTTCTTGACTTATATCACTAACCATACAATGCATTGTATGGTTAGTGCTTATATACATATATCGATGGGTGGATAATAAAATAATTAATTATTTAAGAAAAAACATTCTACCTGCCGCATCTTTCTAAATGAACTGATCCTCATCGCTTATACATTGCAGTTATACAAAAATTGCTAAAGACTAGTAGACTGGATACTAGTGTACTAAAATGGCAACGCATACACAGAGCAGACCGTACGATGCCATAGAATTTTTTTTTATTATGTATAGATTTATTTTAACAAGTGCCAATCAGAGCTCAACAGTGTCATATAATGGGCTTAGAATCAAGTTAAGTGTCGCCAGGTTTGTACAATTAACAGTATGAAGTATAGGTAGATATATAAAAACCGAGTAAAAGTCGTAATTAATTAAGGCCTTAGGTGACCTCATGGACGCCTCTTGCGCCGTGAAACCACTCGTGGGAGAAGGCCAAAGTGGCGTCTTTTGAGCCGCCGGAGAGGTATAGTCAAGTCTCTATACGGGGTTGAGTCTCTGACATACCATGGACAATCTGTGATTGGGTATAAAGATATAGTCCATATATAAGTCCAGTTACGTACGGAATATAAAATGAATATTAAAAAAAATTAAATCTACAAATATTTTCTAAACTTGATTCAAGATCTTACTTAATATAAACTGATTTCACAGCTTACTTAATAATCTCAAATTTTAGATATTCATAATTAATTATACATCAAATTCATATTATTTTTCTTGTGTCCTAGAAAGATTAACTTAAACAAGTAAGCGGCTCTGAACTCGTTTGCTTTGGCGGTAATAAAAATAATAATCAATATACTTTATATCGTTCGGAGATGCTTTATTTAGCCTGTTTCATTCACTTGCACAAATACATTATATTAATATAATGGGTATTAAGACTGGAACTAAGAATTATGACTATTATTCTCAATCTTTGTAATAACATATTCTAGAGAAAGGATAAAAGTCAGTGAGTTATATATATATAACATTAAAGCTGTAAAAGTCATAAAACTAACATTTTTGCTACAATAAAAAGAGAAAATGTACAACTATCTATTGCACATTATGCCTGTAAATTTAACCATAGCGCTGAGCAATATGGAGTTGCACTTGACTATCACAAGACTCCATAAGAAAGCAAGCGCGTAGGGCGAGCTATTTCTAATTAGTATTTCTGTATGTATGAGTACTCATGTATCTATAAACATAATTGTATATGCATTTGTATATTAAATCAATAAAATGTGAATTTACGCTAAACATAATTTCCTTCTTCAAAAATTAATATCTTTATTAAAGCTTATGAAAGAATGTAATCATATATTTTTATACCATTGGTTCAGGGTAAATGGGGAATAGCATCTCCGACCACATAAAGTATAAATATTCTTGATCAGAATCAATAGCCGTGTCGATCTAGCCATGTCTGTCTGTCCGTCCGTCCGTATGTAAAAATCAGAATCAGATCTCAGAACCTATAAGAGCTGGAGACTTGAAATTTTAGTTCTAGGTCCTTCTAGTGCTCGCGCAGTTCCGGAAACTTCCCCGTTTCCAAGCAATCAATCAAAATCGATATCACCTTCATGTTTTTTAGGGTTTTTGGTAAATAATAGAAGCAAAAGTCACCCAAGTTGACATGTACATAGCTTCTAGAATAGTATATATATATATCAAGTATCTTTCATTTTATAGCCATCACCAATTCCCCGCTACTATCATTTATAAGATAACAAATCAAACGAGGAAGAAAGGCTATCTTCGGCACGCCGAAGATCTAATACCCTTGCAATGACGAGCTTGGTGAAGGTATCTTAATAAACAAAAAAGGCTTTTAATCAAAAACCTAGTTTTCGACCGATCGTTCCTATGGCAGCTATATGATATAGTGGTCCGATCTTAATAGGATCTAGCATATATGTGAGGAGCTTAGTAAAACAAATAAATGCCGAGTTTGGTCAAGATATTTTGAACCACAAAATGTTTGTCCATACAAAAACTTAATTTTCGACCGATCTTTCCTATGGCAGCTATATGATATAGTAGTCAGATCCAGCTGGTTTTGACATATGTGTTGCGTGCAACAGAAAAAGGGACTTCTGCAAAGTTTCATTAAGATAGCTTTAAAACTGAGAGACTAGTTCGCATAGAAACAGACAGCCGGACAGACGGACAGACGGACATGGCTATATCGACTCGACTGTTGATGCTGATCAAGAATATATATACTTTATGGGGTCGGAGATATCTCCGTCTATGCGTTACACATTTCACGACAAAATTATAATACCCTCTGCAAGGGTATAATAAATAAACCAATTTTACCACTTATATAACTTGAATTTGTGAGAATACACAAATATATATAGCACATTAAGATGTACTGTAGAACATTTCATCAAGATCGGTTGAAACTCAAAGAAACCGTGTTTATATAAAACTCGATATCGACATCCTCCTTTTTTTAGCAAATCTCTAAGGCATCAAAAGCTAGAATAACCAAGTGCAGTTTCTTGAATAGTATATACGTTATACGTTTCATAGCTATTACACATTTTAGGATAACTGGGCGAAGGGTTCAAGCTATCCCATAGCTATGGCTGCGCTTATCATTGTTGTTATAAATATTATTAATCCGCTGTCATCCTAAAATAAACAACAAAAAAAAGTAAATATGGTTCAGAATCGAAAAAAATGATTTTTACTTCTACTATGCTGGCCGTTCTACACGGCCAGTCAAGTTATGCAGGACAATTGAAGTTAAATGTGTGTACGTTCAAATAATGGCTACCTTAATAAAATTGTATTTACAACCTGTTACAGCGTCAATCTTCACCCACTTAAATGTAATTTCCAGTTAAACAGCAAACAGAAGGATAACAAATCCAAATGTAATGACTAAAAAAATATCACGAAATATAATCCAAATTCAAAATGAACGAGGAAGAAAGGCTATCTTCGGCACGCCGAAGATCTAATACCCTTGCAACCTTTTAATGCCGAGAAAATGGTTAATGCCGAGCTTGGTGAAGATATCTTGATAAACAAAAAAGGCTTTTAATCAAAAACCTAGTTTTCGACCGATCGTTCCTATGGTAGCCATATGATATAGTGGTCCGATATTAAAAGGATTTTGCATATATATGAGGAGCTTAGTAAAACTTATAAATGCCGAGTTTGGTCAAGATATCTTGAAGAACTAAATGTTTTTTCATACAAAATCTTAATTTTCGACCGATCGTTCCTTTGGCAGCTATTTGATATGGTGGTCCGATCTTAATAGGATTTTGCATATATATGAGGAGCTTAGTAAAACTAATAAATGCCGAGGTTGGTGAAGATATCTTGAAAAACAAAATGTTTTTTCATACAAAAACTTAATTTTCAACCGATCGTTCCTATGGCAGCTATATGATATAGTGGTCCGATCTTAATAGGATATAGCATATATGTGAGGAGCTTAGTTAAACTACTAAATGTCGAGTTTGGTCAAGATATCTTGAAAAACAAAATGCTTTTTCACACAAAATCTTAATTTTCGACCGATCGTTCCTATGGCAGCTATATGATATAGTGGTCCGATATTAATAGGATTTTGCATATATATGAGGAGGTTAGTAAAACTAATAAATGCCGAGTTTGGTCAAGATATCTTGAAACACAAAATGTTTTTTCATATAAAAACTTAATTTTCGACCGATCTTTCCTATGGCAGCTATATGATATAGTAGTCAGATCCAGCTGGTTTTGACATATGTGCTGCGTGCAACAGAAAAAGGGACTTCTGCAAAGTTTCATTAAGATAGCTTTAAAACTGAGAGACTAGTTCGCATAGAAACAGACAGCCGGACAGACGGACAGACGGACATGGCTATATCGACTCGACTGTTGATGCTGATCAAGAATATATATACTTTATGGGGTCGGAGATGTCTCCTTCTATGCGTTACACATTTCACGACAAAATTATAATACCCTCTGCAAGGGTATAAAAAGGCTTTTAATCAAAAACCTAGTTTTCGACCGATCGTTCCTATGGCAGCTATATGATATAGTGGACCGAACTTAAAAGGATTTTGCTTATATATGAGGAGCTTAGTAAAACTTATAAATCCCGAGTTTGGTCAAGATATCTTGAAAAACAAAATGTTTTTTATACAAAAACTTAATTTTCGACCGATCGTTCCTATGGCAGCTATATGATATAGTGGTCCGATATTAATAGGATTTTGCATATATATGAGGAGGTTAGTAAAACTAATAAATGCCGAGTTTGGTCAAGATATCTTGAAACACAAAATGTTTTTTCATATAAAAACTTAATTTTCGACCGATCTTTCCTATGGCAGCTATATGATATAGTAGTCAGATCCGGCTGGTTTTGACATATGTGCTGCGTGCAACAGAAAAAGGGACTTCTGCAAAGTTTCATTAAGATAGCTTTAAAACTGAGAGACTAGTTCGCATAGAAACAGACAGCCGGACAGACGGACAGACGGACATGGCTATATCGACTCGACTGTTGATGCTGATCAAGAATATATATACTTTATGGGGTCGGAGATGTCTCCTTCTGTGCGTTACACATTTCACGACAAAATTATAATACCCTCTGCAAGGGTATAATAATGAACCTGGCAAAGCATAAAGCGCGACCGCAACAGCTATAAACAGGAGCAGACAACAAGAGCAAAAGGACAATGTGCCTGGACAGTTGGAAGGGGGATGAAAACCTTTTATTGATCGTTGTACATGGCATGCAAAATATTTTTATAAAATTTGTTGTTCACAGACTCACACATTTTGTAAATGATTTCCACAGAAACAAACAGTGAAGAGACGCACACACACAATCAAACTTCTCAATCCCCAAACACACAGGAGCACACACACACACACGAACACAGACTTAACCAATAAACAAATCAGGTTAAGACTTTAGTCACACCCTACTTTGCATATTTGTGTTCGAATTATGCTTATGCGTGTTCGCGGTTATGTTGGGATTCCTAAAGATATAATTAAATATTCTGACATGATACTCAATAAAACCTTTAATTGTAAAACAATTATGGCTAGAACGTCGGGGCCCAATTTCCAAAACAAGAACTTATATGTTTTAAGTGCCACTTGTATGTATTTTTTTGCTATTGGTATTGTATAAATGACAATTTTCCTATTTACGAATTATTTGTTTTTCATGGAATTTGTAATAAGAATGGTAAATTTTGTCTGAAAAAGTTTAAGGCGTAATAGGCGAAGAAAAATTGATCTCTATATTAGCCTTGCTGCCCAAAAACAATTCTTGCACGCAAGATTCAATTGACCTGGAATTGCAAGCAGACGAGAGCAAATTGAATTGGCAGGTGCTTTCTTAATTTCTTTCTGACTCTTTTGCTTAAGCCGAAGCGTGTTTGCAATTTCAATGATGGTTTTAAAGAGTTTACTTCGTCGAAATTTCGGCCAAGTAAACTTGTTTAATTTAAACTCTTTAAATACTTAATTTTTAATTTGTATTAAGTAATGACTTTCTATAGAACCCCTTCTTAATACTTGTTATTGCCCCTACGTGGTTTAAGTTGGGATCCTCATGTATGGTTAATCTTCCTTCCTTAATCAAAAGTAGAACAATGCTTGGTGAAGGACTTATTGATAAGCTAACTACGGGTGAAATTGCATATTCTCGACTAGCCAGTTAAACTTATCTAACCCTACTAGACTAACAGGTAATTTTACACTTCGCCTTGCATGAACCATTCATGTGGGATGCAGTATGTTGCATAGGGATTCGAAAAAAGGTAGGCTGCTACCTAAAGCAACTTTTAGCAGCATTAATCAGTTTGTTCTTGGGGAGAATCCATTAATTTGTAAATGTATGTATATTTTTCAAAATCTTATCTAGCTGCCTCATCCCATTGCGCAGTAAAACACATAACTCTTGTGTTTCTGCTAAGTTTTCTACAGATTATATTATTGTTCTATAGAATAGTTGTGTATTCTCAAAAAGTAAATGTCGTTAAAATTGTAGATTAGATTGGTTGACAATACAAGTCGGGATATTTACTTGAATTATAGTCCTACGGTGATAGCGGGAAGGTGGCGATAGGTATAAAATGAAAGATACTTGATATATAAATACTATTCTAGAATAAACATATCAAGTTTGGTGACCCTAACTATTAATATTTACCCAATTTGCTCAAAAAACAGGATGCCATTATCGATTTATTAATTGCTTGGAAACGGAGTAAGTTATCGATTGTCGGAAACAAACTCGATCTGCGCAGGCAAGAGGAGGATCTAAGCTAAAATTTCAAGTCCCCAGATCTTATATGTTCTGATATCCTTGCGTTCATAAACACGGACGGACGGACAGACGGAAGGACGTACGGACAGACAGACGGACATAGCTAGATCGGCTTGCCTATTAATGCTGATCAAGAATATATGTACTTTATGGGGTTGGAGATGCTTCCATCTACCAGTTACATACATTAACACAAATATATTATACCTTTTTTATCCATTTTATATCCAAACAGTAGAAAATGCTCATATAGGAACTTTATGAATATTTAATTGAATAATAGATGTTCAATTGTGTTTACATACATATATGAGTCCGATTCGCCTGTACTCTATACCGTGATGCTTGGTATCAATATTGTTGGAAAGGAAAATAAGAAGAGTTGCCTTTCTTGGAGCGTACATCAAAATGCCATAAAGAATATGTCGACAAATCAATAAAGCATTGACAACAGTGGAACGAGCAAACCGACAGCAAAATAAACGACAGCTATAAACTTTGGTGTGTTCTAAAGGGGCGTCATGTCTCCCGAAGGCAGCGACAAAACCTTCCACCAGCCGATAGAGGGAAACACTTCATGCACTTTTCCGAGGCTTGAGTTCAGCTTTCCGTTCGGGCTTGGGTCACAAAATGTTGAGCTGTAAGAGGGGTGCGGCCAGGAAACTGAAAATAAGGTACGTGAGGTCATTTGGTAAATGTCTTAACAATTTAGATTAACTTAACACATTTCTGTAAAGGCTGCCGCTGCCCGAAAATGTGAACAGAACTTTAGATGGACAAAAATTACTAAGGTTAGCCTTTTCACAAACATGTTTGCGGATGTGACCAAGGGAGCAGCCGGTCGACGGATGGCCTTGACACACACGCAAAAACACACACACAAACGAAATGGCTTAGCACAATGAACTTGTTGGTTTAGTTGGCTAAGATAGGAAGTCAAAAACACAGCACAACCGACTAGGAAGCATAAAAATGGCGGCTGCTCATTTGCTTGAAAATTAGTGCTGAGTAAGACTGTCAATGATAACCACGCTGACAGCAGGGGTAAAAAAGGGTCAGAATGACCCTTGACATGCAGATGAGTTCGCAACGCTTATAATATACTCAAATTTACATTTGCCAAATCTGTCATGTGCTTGTTTCTTCCGCATATTTTCAGATCCCTTGTGTGAATATCTTAGGCTAAAAACGAGCTTAACTTGACTGTATATACAATTAGGAAATTGCTTTCTTGTTGCAATCGGGCGTATCAGTGTAAACTGTTTCAAATTTTAAAAATATTAATTTAAATCACAAAATGTTTCGTATTATACCGTAAACTCATTGCAAATAGGTAAATGGCATTATATAAATTTATATTTATATTTATATTCATAATCAGCATCACAAGCACCGTCGAACTAGCCGTCAGTCCGTAAGTATGAACGCAAGGATATTAGAACATATAAGGGCTAAAGACTTCAATTGTAGCTTTCGGTCATCCGGGTCCAAGCGCAGTACATGTTTGTTTCGTCTTTAAAGAATTCTATCAACAGCATGGCAATTGTGATAGTATTGTTTTCTCTGCAGTCATTTTTTTCCAATAAGACTGAACAATTGGTGTGGCTGTTGAGTAGAGGCATTTGCAAATAGTTTGGTCTGTTACGAATTCGAAAACAATGGAGAAAACTGTTTTCCTTTTTATACCCTGATGTCCGTCTGTCCGAATGTATGAACGCAAGGATCTCAGAATCTTTAAGAGCTTGAGACTGAAATTTTAGCTGTAGGTCCTCCTTGTGCCTACGCAGATTGAGTTTGTTTCCGATAAGCGATAACTTACTCTGTTTCCAAGCAATCGGTAAAAATCGATATCGACATCCTGTTTTTTGAGCAATTTTGGTAAATAATAAGAGCTAAAGTCACCAAACTAGACATGTAGCTTCTACAATAGTGTATATATCTGCATTTGGTGTTCAGTGCTGGTTCAGCGTATACCCTAGTCGGGAGCTCCCGACTAGAACCTCTTATTTGATTAAATTAATTTTATTACTGGTGAATTAAACGAGCTCGTAGCGCTGAATATAAGGCTGGTAAAAGTCGAGTGCTAGACTCGAGACTCTTACTTGTTTCTTATTACGTTTAGGAGAAATTGAGACTTTAAGACAATTACGTCATTTAAGTGGTAAAATGCCTTTTAAATTGTATTTCAACCCTTATGTGGTAACTTTGGCATTTGGTTTTATATGGACAATATATTTGGCTCTCGCATAACTCTGCAACGCATAACCTTTGTCTATTATAATTTGAAAATGATCAGAACACAAAATCACCACAAACTGAGCATTTTTTGTGCGGCGTTACTGCAAAAAAAAAAAATTAAAAACAATGGAAAACAACTCAGAGCTTTGAGCTCAAGTCCATCCATTTATTATGCAGGCCAAGGGCAAGTGCACAGTGTTCGGAGTGCCAGGAGCAGGTCAAAATGGCAGCTATCAAAGAAAAGGATTTTACAATGGGTACAACTACGGGTGGGAGTCCGGCGAAGACAGAAAAACAGACAGGAAGCCGGGGCAGAGGAAATCATCTGCGTTGCGAAACAGAGACAGGCATATGGTTGTCTTGTTTAAAAGCAAAAGAGCAAACAGCAAATGGGCAAGACCTTGTGAAATAATTTTAATTTTTCCCCTTAGCGCCTGCTCGGCTATTAGCATATTGATTATACTTTCAAATGGAATTTAGAGAGATTTCGTTAGTTGGTTAGTTAAAGGCGGCATAAACTGCATTTAATTACTAACGGCAATAAGAACAATCAGCAGTACCAGTAAAAAACAATGATTCAATGGGCTTCAGCATTCAACAGCAGTCGCTCGAAATACTTCTATTTTATTTCTGCCTAACCTATTTTAGCAAAATCCAAAATAATAAAAACAAGTAATAATGACTATATTCGGCATGTAAAAGATTAAATACCCCTGAACACAGGTAGCCAAGTTTTAAACTAAATATTTATTTTTGATCGAATGTTTTAGGAACCATTTACTTGAATGGTCTTATGCTGATGAGATTTTCCTTTTATATTAGGTGCATATCTTGAAAATCTTATACTGATTTACAATTTATAAACATTCTGCTTTCTAAGCATCTGCTTTTATACGTTAAGCACGTCATGATAAAATAATAAAATGGAGACAAGCGCCTTGGCAAAACGGTAAACGTACTTAGTCCGTATTGATTCTATTGAATTACTTTATAACTACTTTAATTGCTTTAACCTTACAACATATTTATGTTGTCTGGTTAGTTGTAGTAAGTACCCTACTTCTGTGAAATGGTGCAATTTGTAGGTCGCAATGACTGACTGGCGAATGCCTGATAGACAGATCCATTGGGTCCAATGATTTTTGCAGTTTAATTGCTATACTGTTATTCTTTACCTCAAGCTAAAATTTTGATTCGAAATCGGAAGTTAGTATCAGTAGAGGAGCTTCATTCCTGCTGGATATAATGAGAAACAAAAGCAAATTCAGATACTGACTTACCCTTAGAGACGCTAAGTTGGCAAGTCAATTAATAAATTTAATTATTCAAATGAGCTTAATTGCAAATCGGAGACTTGTGTACTTGCTATCAACGATTATTACGATACAAAATTTCAGCCATGAGTTGTTAATAGGCAAACAGTATTCCCACCTCCTTATTACACACTGACCCACAGTTCCTTGCTGTTTGTTTTATTTGTGTTTACATGCGTGTTAAATAATATTTGGGTCGAGCTTAATGTTTGCTACTGTGGTGCCTTTATGCTTGTTGGTTCATGATGTGTATGCGTAGGTAGGGTGGGATGACACTTGCAAATGTTTGGCCGCAGGGCATTGAAGTTTTTACCGTTTGCGCGAAAATGAGAGAACTTGCACTTGCTTTGATAAATTCAAAGGTTTATTAAATGTAAGAAAATGCTTAAAGCATTGGTTGAAATGTAATTAAGACAGATGAAGACATGAAGTGAATTTAAGCTCGATCAATTTTTTCGATAATTTTGGTAATTATTATTATTTTTAATTACACAAACATTTATTTCGAAACATTTTGTATACCCTAAAAATAGTAACCTATAACAACTAAAGAATTTAACGCGCGGCACGAGCTCGCCTCAAATGAAAAATATTCCCTTATCTATGAAAACTATTCCGATAGCTATCGAAATTCATTTTTTTGAGCATACATCGGAGAACCTTGTAGAGTATACTGGAGCTGTGTAGATGTTATATGCACAATTTTTTTAAAGAAATTTATCCACTGGCATACATAAAAAATCGAAGAGAGCAATAAACTTTGGCAATACATACGAAACACCAAGAGGCAGAATGTCTGCTAATGTGCACAATAAGAAAATGTTTGACCTGCCACAAAGCGAGAAATGCGACGTAAGCGATATTTAAGCTAACTTAAAGCCATAGAAGCAAATTGAAATTTAGCCCACTTAAGTATGCTACACTTTTTGTCAGCCTTCATGGACGGCAAATGGAGCAGTTGAACGGGTCGCGCAGAAAGCACATAGCATTTAAATGAATGCAGGCAATGCCAAGTCAACAAGCGCAGGACACGCGCCACCAATTACCAGTCCTGATTTACCATCCAAAGGCACCCTCCTCACCTAGCCGGCTACTCACCTAAATGCCCAGCAACGCACATCTTTAGCGTTCATAAGCCCTTCAAGCCTTGTTTAATTTTGGCTTATATTTAGCTAATCGGACTAGTCGAACACTTTAATCGTTCTTTGTAGACTGGCTTTATAGACCATTCAAAATTATTTATAACCAAACAATATTATTTCTCCGGGAATTGGCCAAAAATTTTAAATCAAAAAGCAACCCTTTAAGCCAACTTAAAACCAAACCGACTTCAACCCAGAAATCCAAGCCGAACCGAAACTCAAACCACATTGTTTTCTAAAATAGTTTGAGTCAAAACGAAAAACTTTTGTTGGGCTCAACCATTGCTATTAATGCAATGCCTATTTAAATGTTTGTTTGGTTTTTTTCCAGAAACAACTAAACACGACTGATATGTTGTTGTCGAACTTCCTAATCTTTGGATGCTGATTGAGGGTCAACTTGGGATAAAAGCAAAATAAATTGTTAAGTTCCATAGTCCATATGGGCTTGACAAACAGATTCAGAAAACAAATTTATGCATTTTTACAGCATAACGATAAGCAATGTTGTTTAAAGAACTAATATACAGTACTTAAAAATACCGACACCGGAAAATATACTGGGCAAATATACTGCCGCAAGGCAAATTGCTGTTTTTTAGCCGGGAAGAATAACTGTCACTTAGTACATTTAATATAAATCCATATATTTATCTTAACTTCTCTATGCCTAACACAATATTCGTGCCTTTCGAGAATAAGTACCTTTATAAAATTGTTGAAGACGAACTGCATCATCGCCTTACATGTTTTCACGTTGAGCATATAATTCTTATTTAAAAAAAAAGTCCATGAGTTGAATATCAGATATCTAAATCTAGCAGCATGCAACATTTAGAGAATTTGCTGATGTGTAAGAAATCGAACTTTGAACAACATGCCGATATAACTTAAACTTAAAAACATGGCCACCCAAATTATCCAATTAAAAATGCTCTCTAGTATATAAAATAGTTATTCGCTTAGCTCAGCATAGCTTTCCCTGTTATAAGCTTCATCAGCTGACATCGGCCCATCCTTACAGCCAACATGGTACGATGTGAACCTGCTCTTTGTCTTAGGCGTTCATGGCGCCTACAACGTCGTTATTCTAGTGCAACACACATAGTGAGTGTGCACGAGCATAAGATAAATGCAGATAATATGCCATAAACTCAAATGTCACAGCAAAGTGCAGCGTGAGTCACGTAGGGACCAAAGAAGTAAGCTGAGCAGGTGCACTGTTAGAATGGGATACATATCGGAGACGAGCACAAAAGAGACATCTCAACATGATGGCACATGCCTTTGTTTTTTCTTCTTTTTTTTCAAGTAGAGCATTGTGCCTGCAATTGATGGATGACAAATCGCTGCTGAATAACGCGTGGAGCACCACCATCAATGTCATTATCAGATGACGTACTTCAATAGTCACTTCAAAATAAGTCTACGCAGTGAGAGAGAGTGAGAAATAGAGCGAAAAAGAGATAGCGCGGTTGGGGACTCACCACAATAAACGCAATAAACATTGTCAGCTTCGCGGAAAGTTCGACTGAATTTAATCAAATTTTAAAATATTTTCATATTAAAATCTTTTTTTATACAATTTTAGCGTTAATAAGCGTTGCTGCGCTTACAAGCAGTCAAGACCAACTGGTAGCTGCTCATCTTAATAATAAAGAATGTAGCCTCTCATCATCTTGGAAAATATTGTCTACTTTGTTCTGAAGCTTTGTTCAACTAAAGTAGCTTAATTAATTGAAAATGATTACATAAAATAAGCACAAGTAAATGGGATCAAAATTATATTTAATAAGTTTATATTTTGATGAAAAATGGTATTTGGAACTTACATAGCTGGCATACCAGTCCAAATATACGGTTTATGCAGCTTACGACTAAGCGGATTACAAAAGACAGTTTGAAAAAAGTTTTGGGGAACGAATAGACTTTAATTTTAATTTGAATATCACCCGTACTCTATTTGTTAGTTGCTAGGTGCTCCCCTACTAAGAAAGAGTAGTTAAATATCTATAAATAATCTTTTTTTAGTTAAAAAATAAAATAAATAATACAGTAATAAGTTAACTTTCAGCATACAAGTGAAATATTATATTTGTAAAGGTATATGATCTCTGGATGCTATTAAATGTTGCTTGCTGTCTTTGCAAAGGAGATTGATTTAACAACCCTGTAAAATACACATATATACTCACACATACAAAAGCTTCAGTGATCAAGCAATTTCGTAGAGCAAAGAGGAAGAGCATGATTAAAAAGGAATTATGACATTTAAGCTTGCAATGGCATGTTTCTCTTTCTATTGCTCCTTTTTGGTCGTGGTTTATCGTTAGACGCTACATGTATACGAAAGGAACTAAAAGATCATAACACGCTCGTTGATCATTAGGCGGTTGACTTCCTTGCAGGGATTCTTAGCACAGTACGAAGCAAAATAAATAATGTACATAATGAAAAACAATGAAACGTTTCTGCGGCACATCCATATTCACAACCAAATCCCCACCCCAGCCTGTGGCTTCTGCTGCCGTGTGCACTAATGAACATAAAACGTGCGGCAAGACTCCTGCGATTCACTGCGTACACAGTGCATTACAAAAGAATTTACTAAACGCACACATACGTTAACTGTGCGTATTGTAAATTATACATATGTCGTAATTATTAATTATGAAAAATTATTTGATATGACTTCTGCGTGGATGTTGCTAAGTAAATAAAGTTCATTTCGCATTTTCGCCTTTTTTAAAGTTCCTTAGCACTGGCTGGAAAGGTGTTCCTAAGATAATACAGCAATATGCAAGAAAGAAAAAAAATATTAAATGAACAGACTAAAATAACAAAATTTAAATCAAAATAAAACCATTGATAAAAGCAAGAAAGCCAAAAAACAAGCTGTAGTTAAATAAATATACTTTAACAACAATAACTAGAAAGAAGGGCAATCTTCGGAACGCCGAAGATCTAATACCCTTGCCGACCCAATCTAAGAAAGCCTATCTAGGAAGCACAGGGTAAATAGTTAATACCGTTTTTTGTCTATTTATCTTGATAAGCAAAACTGTTTTTCATACAAGAACTTAATTTTCGACGGATCGTTCCCATGGCAGCTATATGACAAAGTGGTCCGATCCAGCTGGTTCTGACATATGTCCTGCGTTCAACAGAAAAGGGGACTTCTGCAAAGTTTCATAAAGATAGCTTTTAAACTTAGAGACTAGTTAGCATAGAAACAGAAAGACGGGCAGATGGACAGACGGATATGGCTATATCGACTCGGCTGTTGATACTGATCAAAAATATATATACTTTATGGGCTCAGAGATATCTCCTTCTAAGCGTTACACATTTCACAACAAAATTATAATACCCTCTTAAAGGTTATAATAACAATAACGACAATAAACCGAAGCGCTTCACCCACATACAAGTATATTTAAATGTTCGTAAATCTAAAAGTTCCAACAACACAACGAATAGATATTATGGTAAAGCAGATTTGAAAAGCAAAAGCACGCACAGTGCACAAACTACATATATTCAGACGCAAAATATCGCAGTATAATAAATCCATAACATATTGAAATTTAGTATTATTACGTGTACTAAAACCCATTTATACCATTATACTACCTAAATAGTCGTCCGAAATAATTAATTAATTATTGATAGAAGAGAATTTTGAATGAATCATATATTTGAAAAACGTAATGCATGAATTCTATAATTGAAATTCAAGTAAGCAAGCATACTGACTGAAAAATCTTGAAAGGTATCAAATAATTAATATAGTAATTCTTAAAAGATATATTTTGAATAACAGTTTCTTTTTTATAATGTTTTTGTAAGTAGTAAACCTTGACAATTTGTTTTTTGTGCCACAAAGTTTTAGAGTTTATCGCCGAATATACTCCTAATATTTGACATTAATAACCTCATCTACATTATCTGTAGTAATCAGAGTCGAATCATGCAAATTTTATAAAGATTTAATTTTAATATCATTAGTTTCGTTTTTGTTTCGGAAAAATCTGCAAAGTTGCTCAAAATTTATAGCTCCATGTGGTGCAAACAGGTTCAATCAGACAGAGTGCGAGTGCATGGACTCGTCTTTTGATAATGTTGTCATTAATTTTTACGATGTTTACCAAAGTAAAATGCATTTTGCTGATGCTTGCGCACAAGTTTAATGAAAGCATACGCATAAGATACCCACAGCTTGGTGTGGTCCTTTGATGGGCGGAGGGGTGAGGAGGGGCGAACCAGTAAGCAATTCGCATGTGCCACAAATGTAAAGTTGTCAAAGTCTCGAATAGCACAGCCCGCAGGAAGCTCAGTACACACTCGCAAGGGGAAAGAAAAGGGGAAGTAGGGGTGTTGACAGGGTTGGGACAAGTTGGCAAATGTGTTTCATGAAATGTTTCAAAAGCACTTTGCAGTTTGCCAGCCCGAGTGAGACGTAGACGGGCAACTAGACAGCGCTAAGGTTAATAGAATAAAGTTTATCTGCCATTACGATATTGTCAAGCAGGCACGCTCTCACCATTTCACGCAGATAAGTAAATATTTATAAATTTGTTTTAAATTGCATTTTAATGACATTGACGTTGGCGACATCGAGAATAAAAACGGTGACGACGCGACTGAAGTTGTTGTTTATCCTGACATTGAGTGCAGTTTGTTTTAAGACTTGATTTTAATTTAATATTATAACGGATCATATTTTATATAATCATTTTCAATATATACGCTACGCGTTTTATTGTAAAAAAAATCTAAATTTTCTGGACATTTTCTTCAGTCAATATAATTGTCTACATTATCTGCTAGCTCAAATTGTAACACTGCTTAAGAATGAGTTGTTGCTGCGGACTCATTGATTTTACCTCGCTTTAAGATGGCCAAGGCCAACTGGCTGCTAAACCTCCAACAGCCCATTGTCACCTCGCTGCAAACGGCCAGCTTACAACGTCGTGGTGGCGCCAACTTGGAATTGGGGAATTGCATCTCGTACATCTTAGACGTCAGAAATTCTACCTTGCACAGAGACCTCAAAATGGAGACTATGGACGGCTAAGTCGAAGCATTCGCCAAATGATACAACGAACGCTTGCAGCGAAACCGGGAAGCAAGAGACCTAACTAGGAGGTGTGTAGTCAGGAGGCTCAATAGAGGATCCCTAAAGCACCTCCTACAACCACGACACAGGAGACGCCCCGGAGCCCCCGACTACCTACGTGACGAGGCAACCTTACTCAAAGAAGTCGCTTTTTACGTTTGTCTACGATAAAGCCTGAGGACCCAAGCAGGCTTGGCGAAATATCCCCTAAATTAACTGTGTTGTAGCAAAAATGTATGCTGTTTTTTGATTCAATACATTAAACAATTATAAAACAAAAAAAGTTTTACCTAAATATTTAATTGAAAATTACAGCTTTTTAGTTCTTACCATTTGGGCTGTGCGTTGAACAACAATCAATCAGTCAATAAGTCAGTTAGTCAGTCAGTCAGTCAGGACAAACAGTTTTATATATAGAGATCTATATACACAATTATTTGCAGCTTGGGCCTCGAGCTTATATAATAATTTTAAACTCAAAAATTTTTTTAAATAAGTTTGAAAATTCTCCTTGTACCTATCCAAAAATGTCACAACAAACGGTTGTCTGCTTGCCAGAACAAAATGAAAAACTCTATACAATTAATCAAAAATGGAACGTGTGAAGGCCAGTGACAGAGTCAGAGAATGTTACAGGGGTACAGGCAGACGTTACAGCATGAATCACACACACATCTGGCGAAGACTACAGGCACATCAAATTGCATAAAAATCGACAAACGATAATATATCATTTTTATATACATATACACCATCATATAGATATATATATATAATTATACACATATATATCTATACACATAGCCACGCCCACACACAGAAGCTGGGCAAATTTTTGATTGAAAAAAGATTGGAAATAAATACAGTTCAAGCAAACGGGTATAAAATCATAATTTATCACATGTTGTCAGATTCTCCGCTAGACGGCCCGGCGACAGCCCGATTAGCCTGCGTCGCACGGTCTGACCTAACCTATAACCCCTGTGTTAGGCGCGGCTCCTCACTTGTGTATGAATATGAAATAATGTCGTCATGTTACATATGGCACATACCAAGCACACATCCTGGCATCTTATGGAGATATTACAGTCATTAAGTGGGGTTAGGCTGCCAAATAATAGGGAAGAGCTTATACGCCAGATTTGGTATGTTAATTTTCCTATAGTATGTATGTCTGGTTACAAAGCCACAACAGCTTGAGCGACCTCATAACTGATCCGATAAGTGCAGTTACGATGCTCTGCAAAGCATTTGCTGCGCTTGTCGCAGCTTACGTTGGTCTGTCGATCTTCTCTGTATTATTCTAATATCCAAATATTTTAATTCTATTAAAACAATTATAAATTAGTAGTAAGCACCCACTAAATCGGGTCGGTCGGCATCTCGTAATAGGGAATAATAAACAATCAAATCGAATATGAAGAAAATAATATCTGTATATTTATTTCTGGTTTTAAAAGCTATTAAAAAATCTCGATAACGCAACCATGAACTTGTACATAAACTTGAATTTTTCCTAACCAAAGCTAACAAACCATATTGTCAATGGTAGAGCCTTGAACCTTGGTATATTTACACATACTACGCCATATTTATCCCCTGAAAATTTATTAAAAATCAGATAAGAAACTACGACGATTACATTTTCTATACATTGTAAACATGGGCTGTGAGGCAAAATGTGTATGTATGTCGAAAGCTTAAGAGCTATGCCTTGCATAATTCCAAATATCCATTTATTTAAACATTATTTTATCTTGACGGAATAATCTTTTTATACATTGAACCCATTGATAATGGGTAAAAATGGTATTATGTATTAAAAGCAAATGTTTGTAACAGGCAGAAGGAAGCAACTTCGACCCTATAAATTATATATATTCTTGATCGGCATCAACACCGAGTCGATCAAGCCATGTCCGTCTATCTGCCCGTCCGTTTGTGCGTTCGTACGTCTGTCTGTCCGTCCGTATGTATGCACGCTAGGATCTTAGAACCTATACGAGCTAGAGACTCAAATTTTAGCTGTAGATCCTCCTAGTCCATGCGCAGTACGACTTTGTTTCTTTGATCGATAACTTACTCCGTTTCCAACCAATCGATTAAAATCGATATCGACATCCTGATTTTGGGCAAATATTAACAGAGTCACCGAACTTGATATGTTGCTTCTAAAATTGTATACATATATCAATAATAGATATATAGAATATATATAGAATAGTGTGCATATAACATATAGCCTACCAATTTAAGCCACGGTTTTAATGCAATTGACTTTTTGAGAATACACAAATATTACAGAGCACATTAAGATGTACTGTAGAATATTTCATTAAGATCGGTTAAGAAAAAGTAATGTGTATTGGCACGTGTATTGCAAGAATTTCTGTATACATGCACACACACATTCATGCACGTCTTCTTTTAATTCTATCAAGAACATTGCAATTGCGATTGTTTGGTTTTCTATGCTGCTATTTAAATTCGTTTTTTTCTTATTAAGAATTCATAATTGGAAACTTGGAGGAAACTTTTCTTTTTTTTTTTTTTTGGCTGATGTGGGTGTTGAATATAGTCAGAATCAAGTAATTCGGTCAGTTATGAGTTCGAACCCTGCCAAGGGAACTTTTGTTTTATTTCATCTGTATTGCTATAAGCGAGTGGGTAGCGCAAGCTGCATTTAGTGTTGGAATTAGAGGGTTCAGGGTATCCCCTAGTCGGAAGCTTTTCCAACTTGGTAGCTTAGTGCTTGGCTTAAGTCGTTCTTTAAACCGAAGCAGTCAAGGGGGACAGCGGACGGACTGTCTTGAGCAGTAAGGTAACAGCAGCGTTTTGCCTCACTGCTTATGCCAGGTTATCAAAGCTAAATCCATTTTGAGCTTAGCTCCTGGTTTAAATGCATTTTAACACCGTAAGGCTTCTGCGCGCAACTGTCAACACGTCCGTTGATTCCGAAAGCAATTTGTCAGCCAATTGTGATTGACAGCTAAGGCGACGCAGCGATGCATGAAGTACCCCAATACACGCATAGCCGCAAAGACGCAACATAAGCAAAATGGCGACCATATAACATAGTTTGCTATGTAAGCCGAAATGCCCTAGGTGCTTGTCAAAACTTAATTGTTCAATATCTCGGAAACGCAATCGAAGCGTTCAAACTGTTATGCAATTATGCCTAAGTGAGCTTAACAATATTATACTGACAACCTCTACGGACAAAAGAGTGTTAGCAAATCGATATTTCTCCAAATGCTATCAGGATGAAATTGTTTCATACATACCTTCTTTTCTGCTTTATGTATGTATACATATTTTGTAATGTAATATTTTGGACCCACCTGCACATAAAATTTGAAAAGAGTGTGTTTCGACTGCACCTAATGAGCCATAATTTAATATACCCTGCCCCTACTTTTAAACATACACCTTAAATAAATTCTTTATGACGGTAATTTAAAAATAAATCGGCTTATCAAATCTTGAGAGCCGTATGTTCTGCTAGCAGGTTCTGCTATAAAATAATTTTGAAAGTTTCGAATTCAGTAAAG
The DNA here is from genome assembly GCA_037075305.1 of Drosophila kanekoi. NCBI lineage: Eukaryota > Metazoa > Arthropoda > Insecta > Diptera > Drosophilidae > Drosophila > Drosophila kanekoi. The sequence goes on from JBAMCE010000066.1 coordinate 1,698,373, forward strand.
AATTGGGAACGGTTGAAAGTTTTAGTGCCTAATTTAGTGCATTCAATAATATTTAGCTGCGCTGCACTTGGATGCAAAGGTGAACACTCCAAAAATATTTGATTTTTGGTCTACTATCTATTTTATGAACTTTTTGGCTAAATGTACTTTCTATATATATATACTATATATACTTTCTTCTTAAGGGACTTTTACTTCGAGCCTCATTTCTAATGCTTTATTATACACTCGTGTAAAACAAGACTTAATAATTTCAATTTATCATAATGCTACTGCCCCGTTGGTTATTTGAATTGAAAATAATGAAGCTGCATTTTTGCAAAAATAAGTTCAATCACACCAACACAATCTCCAAAACAATACATTACATTGCCAAGCGACCATTCGACATAGCATGCCCACCTTCTTGTCTTCTAGATTTTTGAATTAAATCATTATTTAGCATCAAATTTTGCAAGTAGAATCTTATTAACAAATTTTATAAAGCTTGTGTTGGATTCTCGATGATCTAATGCAAAAGTAATATTTCCAAATATATTTATTTTTAGATTTTGGGGAGAGACAAGGAGAATCACTGAAAATTTACATATTAAATTCAGGAAAACAGCATTAGAGGAGGACTGTTCACTTTTGAAAAGAGGTATAATATCACATAATCAAGCCTCTGCTGCTCGGGCTGCTCTGCAACACTTTTAATATAACCTTTGTAAAGGTAATAATATTATCAACTACTCCACATATTCGATACATTAAGAGTTATTCTCCATGTACCGTATCAGCCTGCAAATGAATGGCACTGAAAAGATGAAATCAATATAAAATTAAAAAAAAATTATACATGCAGAGTAAATGGCAATTCAGCCATAATTGCCGGTTAGATAGCCATCTGTTAAGTTTGAGCTGCAACCGAGCGAGGTGCAAAAAGTTGATAGAGGTGGTTTTGCTTTATTTCAAAAATTAATTTAATCTCTGCCACATTTACCCATTAACAGCCAATATTGTATACTCGCAGAGCCGTTCATAAGAGTCCCATTTCGCAGCTCAACAAATTTGGTAGCGTTGAGGGCACAGCGATAAGAGTAACCAATTTGCTTGGGATTTGTGTGTACAGGCAACATGAGCCCAGCGCACATATCCCAAGATGTATTCAAGTTAACACAACTAACAATTTTTCCAAATAACGCTTCGCCATTCTAAATTATGCACCAATGCAAAATGCAGAATGGGGTCCAATTTAAGCTAAATTGTGATGCACGAATAGAAAAAAATCAGTGACACATGTTGCATAAGTCGACGCGGTCCCCATCTCTGGTTTGGCCGACATCAAAAAATGTTTGCCCGTGAAGTGGCAGTCAGGCCTGGAAGATCATACTTTCCTCTCAATTTACGTGCGTGCTTGTGGACAGAATAATTGAAAGCCGATTATCATTAGATTGTCATAGCGACTCGACCTCTGATCTCTGAGGTCAGAAATAGAATGAGCAACAACCAGAGTGTTACTCCGAAATTGATTATACCCTATATTTCCGCCTCTATTGAAAATAAATAGTTAGTAAATGAAAGCTGAGAATATTTGCTAAGAATGCAATAAACATAAAATCGAAATAAACGTGCAGTTTCATAATTTTGTAATAATTGAACGATTAGGACCTTTAAATTAACAATTAATAACAAGTAAAAGGCTCTAGTCGGGAGTTTCCGACTTTGAGATATCCTGAACCCTCTTCTACCAGCACCCAATTATTTAATATCGGAATCTTGGACTTCGTGGGTTATGGGCACCAGGCGGATTTAAGTTCAAAGTCTCTAGCTTTAACAGGTTCAGAGATCCTCCCGTTCGTACATGCTGCCGGGCGGACAGATAGACTTGGCTAGATCGGTTCAGTTATTTATGCAGATCAGGAATGTATACACCTTCTGCCTGATACCTATATTTTCACAAATATATTATGCCGTTTTACCAATTTTCAATGGGTTAATCTATAGCGGCCCACAGACATGCATAGTTACATGTGTCCAGAACGGGCCATACGGAAAGGTTTGTTTCACACGCAGGCCGAACTGTGTGATGTAGGCCTTGTTTTATTTGGAAACAGCGTGGCGTTGTGAATACTACACTAATATGACCGTAATCTGGCTGGCCCAAATGATTGGCATCTCCGAAAACAACAACGAGGTTATGCCCTACCTCAGAGTTTAGCGCATTATGCAGACAAATAGCTTTAAAATTGCTTACGTATGGCCGAATTGTCCGCCAGTGTGGCCTTCTGTCTATCTGTCCTTCCCTCACCCCGTATACCCCATTCTATTGGTTCATCTGTTACCTTATAGCCAGGTATGGCAGCAATTTGTTTTGAATGCTGAATGGTATAAAAACATTTAAAGGCATGGACACTTATTATTCCATTGAAAATGAGTTCTTGAATAACTTCGGTACTTATTGAAACTTCTTGAAGTATCCTTTCTTAGGTAATGTGTAATTAAAAAGCAAAGACCAAACCAAGTTGAATTAAGTGGTCTGGGATTCATTGAACCATAACAACTAATTTGTTCCGAATTTTGAATTCCTGCCACTTCGACGGCGTCACTTTGCTCTATATGACAACTAGTTGTTTCTTTTGTCGGTTTGGTTGCCAGAATATTAGGTCGTGAACTTAGAAAATGCAAATTGTACATTACTTTCATAGATCCATTAAATGCTATCCAAACAGGTTTTGGACATGTAAGATCTACGGTAAAAAAAATTTATAGCTTAAGTCTTTAAATGTGCTATGTGGAGAGATGGGCATTTGAATATACTCGACTTCAAAATACTAAATGGTGTTTTATGTGTAAAAGAAGAAATTAAGTTTATTATTTTAGTTCGAGCTGCCAACGAAAATTAAATGCTGTTGACGTTTATTACGACAACATCTGGATTGCGAGTTGGTGGAAGAGGTGAAAGTTTTGGGAAAGCGTGGCGCTAACAAGTCACACATACGCCAACACTCATAAGACTTTAAATGGGAATATAAAAAATTTAATGCTCGCAAAAATGCCTGATAATAAAATGCCTTTTTTGCTTCTCTATCTTTCGTTTGTATATCCGCATGGTGTGTGAATGTACACACTTGTGCATTTATATATGTGCTGATTTTTTTAAACGCGCTTTCGTACTGGACTTTTATTGCTGTTGTTTATTTATTTTTATTTTTTGGCAGGCATAAATTTGTCAATAACCATATGTCCAGTTGACTGGCGCCACAAAAAAAAGGAGTAGACAAAGATCGAGGAAAAGGACAAATATGGCCAACATAAATACATACATGCAAAATATATTCAACACAATATGATTAGTTTGACTGCAGAAGAACACAAAAATGTCATTTTTTCTTTTGTGTATGCAAAGTAACATGAAGATAAAATACTTTCTAAAACTTCTGTGAATCAACATTCAATGACAACATTGCTTTACAGTAAATCACATTAAAAATTAAATCCAATAATAATGTGCAATGTACTTTCTAAACTTTTGGTTTTTTGTTTTTTCATTTTGAATCATATAAAAATGCAGCAGCAACGGAAAGTTTGCTTATGTGCAGGCAACTCGCTTGCTTCTGTGTTGTTTTCTCTTCGATTGAACACCCATATATGAGAGAGAGGGGCAGGTGGGCATGTGTGAACGTGTTTTACTGGCTGTTTATGCCTTTGACATCACGTTTTTATGGCTGGTCCTTTGACTTCGTCATTGTTGTTTTACAGCTCTGTGCTCTCCCTCCCCTATTCACACTTACACCCATATTCACACGTGAATTTGAAATAACCCCTTTCATAGTCATTAAGAATTTTTACAGCATTCTTATGTGGCTATTATTGGATAAAATCGTTAAGATGGACGTTGCATTAAAATATTATTTCTTATGATTAAAATCATTTTGCATGGAGCTAGGGACATTATTATAGCAATAAGTTTAAATAAATAATTTAATATTAATGATTAATATTATTACTTTAAAAAGTGAGAGGTTTCTCAATTTAAAATAACTTGTTTTTAGCCAGTGCGATTTCTAAACGAAGGCTCTAGCTCCTAGAGGCTAAGAAGACGGGTTCGTACAGACGTGCAGAGACACAGATAAATAGAACAACAGACAAATATTTTTGCTTTGGAAATTATATGAGAAGGCCCCCCATTCTGCCCGATTCCGCCAAATGTAACATTATAGGCGTATAAAAAACCTCTTTTCCAACTATTATATCCATGAAAACTGTGCGTGAGAAAATTAATATGAATAAAATAAATAACAATTTTTTATTATGCATTGAAATACCAATAATTTAAAAGCGTTAACTAACGCCTAACAATTTTAACATCTTCATGTTTGAAGGCGATACTACGATACATTCCTAATAAATTTCACTTGAATAAATCACTCAATAGACAAAAAACAAAAGTAAAATGCAATATTGAATGTATTAAGGTACATAGTGAAATGTATCGACCGCATATTACAAAAGACCTAAAAGAGCGACGAAAAGCAAAGTATTAAAACATTGACATTTTCACTCTACCAAGACAATAAACATCATAAATTTTGCGGGCCTATGGTAAAATATTGTTAAAATACATCATACATACATATACAAAGAGTTTTCGTTTAACATATATATATTCCATTCAACAATTCATATAAAGCCGCATGGCTTTATCGAATACAGATTCAACTTAAATAAATTGTGTGAAATTCATAAAAATTTCACGCCAGAGCGCGAAAAATGCAAAATAGCAAATATAAACCGAGTCAAAACGGCAAAACTCTCGTCTCCCTATACACAGTAGAGTCAAGATATAGTACGATCATATCCAAATATTTAAAATGAATTAAATGGGAATATTTTCTATAGTCAATATTGTTCCATAATTTCATGAAGATGGATCTAAGAACTTTCTTAAATTGAATATATTCGTTGCAGGGAAAATAAACTATTAAATTTGAGTAGTTAGTTGTTACGTCACAATAATTTCATAGGATTATACGTGCAGTATTTTTTTTGCGAAATTGTTTATCAAACCCATTCGCGATTTTCTGTATACAGGGTATACACACAACTCGACAGTATCCATAAAAAAACGAGGAAGAAAGGATATCTTCGGCACGCCGAAGATCTAATACCCTTGCAACCTTTTAATGCCGAGAAAATGGTTAATGCCGAGCTTGGTGAAGGTATCTTGATAAACAAAAAAGGCTTTTAATCAAAAACCTAGTTTTCGACCGATCGTTCCTATGGCAGCTATATGATATAGTGGTCCGATCTTAAAAGGATTTCGCATATATATGAGGAGCTTAGTAAAACTTATAAATGCCGAGTTTGGTCAAGATATCTTGAAAAACAAAATGTTTTTTCATACAAAATCTTAATTTTCGACCGATCGTTACTATGGCAGCTATATGATATAGTGGTCCGATCTTAATAGGATCTAGCATATACGTGAGGAGCTTAGTAAAACTAATAAATGCCGAGTTTGGTCAAGATATCTTGAAAAACAAAATGTTTATTCATACAAAAACTTAATTTTCGACCGATCTTTCCTATGGCAGCTATGTGATATAGTAGTCAGATCCAGCTGGTTTTGACATATGTGCTGCGTGCAACAGGAAAAGGGACTTCTGCAAAGTTTCATTAAGATAGCTTTAAAACTGAGAGACTAGTTCGCATAGAAACAGACAGCCGGACAGCCGGACAGACGGACAGACGGACAGACGGACATGGCTATATCGACTCGACTGTTGATGCTGATTAAGAATATATATACTTTATGGGGTCGGAGATGTCTCCTTCTATGCGTTACACATTTCACGACAAAATTATAATACCCTCTGCAAGGGTATAAAAACCGAATATTCAATAAATTAATAGCCAACGAGAATGAACAAAGACAACCAAAATAATTGCAATTTTACGCATATTTGATCAATATTTTCTTGAATGCTCCAAAAAGCTATTTTCAATAGCTCCCTTTAATTTTTATTGTAGTTTTAGCCCAAAGCTGAAACTGTTTTCATTGCCTGGATAAACACTTATTGCACAATACGTTGCATCGTCAATAAGAATATACCAGCAAGGGCATTAAGTGATCAATCCAAATAATGAAACTGTTTCTTCTTCAAATTCAATTTAACTTTAATATTTCTAATCTGTTTCAATTTTTACGTATTTTTTCACTTATTTGGCAGCTAACCTTAGTTGACTAGTCCAACAGTTGAAAAATGGAGCTAATTATTCAAATGCTTGTCATTGCACACTTGAAACTGACACTCATTATAAATTAGTTATTTAAAAAACTAGGAAAATAGATAGATCGACTCGAAAGTTGATAATATCCAAGCATATACATACATATCTATGCAGTTGCAATATACCCCTATCAATTTTCGATTGGTGCTGGGTATATCATGAAAAACAGCCAATCCGTAAATTGAAGCATTTCCCATACAAATGCCGATAATTGTTTGGAAAATCGTGAACATAACTGACTCTCTGGCAACCGTGCGTTAAATGTAATAAATTTAAGCGTTATAAATAAACAGCTGTTTAAGAACACAAAAAAACCTGCATATGTCAGCATGCTGGTCGCCATTTTGCTTGGGGCATGTCCATGTTTTTTCTGTCAATTGGAAGCTCTACTTGAAAATAATAAAATAAAATAATTGTTGTTTCGTTGGCTTGCTTGTCCTTCTGCTTCTGTTGTTGTTGTTCTTTTGAATGTCCCTCCGGTTTTTGGTCCTTATACTTTTGTTGTTATTCTTGGTGCTGTTGTTGTGTGTGGGCTTGGCGTCAAATTTCATGACATCGTTATCAATTAATAGCGTAGGCAGGCACAGTTGTCGTCAATTGACTGAACGCAATTGCCAAAGAAGTACTAGGGCGGAGGTGAGCTTAATTCCAGGCAATTTTGGTCGAGCACAATAACAGCTTGCAATCGAATAGACCTCAAACTTATAAAACGATATAAAATTGTTGTTGTTGAAATTGATGTCAGTTGTTGTTGCTCTCTTGGATATCAGCGTGACCAATTTCTCTAGTTATATTGCATTTGTGCGATTTTATACACGTATACTTTGTTTTCACAAACTAAGTTCTTCAACCAGCAATTTCGATTTGGATAAATGTGAAACACATTTTGACATTTGTGTACAACTCTTATATGCGGACAAATACCCACAATATTATGGTTTGCATAGTTAGGATAATATAAAACGCAGTTTTCCTTTGTATTTAAACTTTTACACATATTTTTCAGAAAACGCGAGTATCAGGAGAACTTGCCATTGGCCTGTCTGGCAACATAAAAGATAATTTTCAGTGCTTCCACCTAGCAATATTTATATATTTTTAGAGGAAATCAAATATTTGCTGCAGTATTTAGAGCGGTCTGGCCTACCTTTAATAGCGCATGCTAACGTTTCAGTAGAGCGTTGCCAACTTGGCGACACAGCGTAACCACAAGACACGCCATAAGTTTCTAGAATAAGTTTATATATTCAAAATTAATACAATTATTTATATAAATATTAGTTTATCTCTTCATTGGCTTAATCATGGCATTCTAGGTAATAATAGGCATAAAAATTGTATGGCGCACTGGAATTCTGTATAAGAACAGTGAACATCAAGGCAAAATATTAAATTAAAATAAATTAAATATTAAATTTTATATGCCCGAACTGCAGTTAAATTAAAAGATTTAAATATATAGCTTCCATAGAATCAACTCCAGGATAAAATATCTCATGCAATTAAAATCACAACCACGCTTAACTATTTCCATGACGCATGGCTGACAAATATTTAACTTACATACGTATTTTATATGCTGCATCTTCAGTTGTAAGTATCTTCTCAGTGGACTAGCAACCATTTTTATCGTTATATTAAACTAAGTGGAGATTGTCTTTTCATTAAAAGACAGCTCATTTATTTTCTTTTGTTGTAGTTGGGGGTATTTATCGATAAGACGAAAGCTTGAAAACTAACGAAAGGAGTAACATAAGTAGTAGGCACATCCACAATTATAGATATTAAATACCCGGTAACTACAGCTTGTTGCAAGGGCAAGGGCAGGACTCTTGCAGAGCCACAAATCTGAAATGCGGGAGAACAGAATCAGCGGGAAGTTACTAATTATGCTCATAATCAAAAACGCGTGTAAAAGGATAATGCCTAAAACATGTTTAAATACGGGGCCTGGAGGAGCAATCGTACAGCACAGGCAGTCTGAGGAAAATGCCTATTTGTATTTGTAGTATAAGCAGCTGTAGACACAAAATTGCCGAATATACGCAAAATTGCGGGATACGTCTGAGTGCTGTCTTTATATATATTTTATAGCATTAAGTGAAGCTATATGAAGCGCTGAGGTATGTTGTGATAAATATAACAGCTTTCAAAATCATTTACATCCCCTTTTTATGACTTGTTCAATAGAAAAACTTATTTAATCACAAAATAAATGCAAATTAATTTTTTAAAAACATCGGCTTTTCACTTATGTGGAACCGGATCGTTTCTATGTCTCTATGTTTGTATGCGTGTTTTTGTATAATAAACGAGGCCTACTAGCCAACACCTTGTAAATGTATCTCTGCGGGTCCACATTCTCAAACATATATATTATGCTCATAATCAAAAGCGCGTGTAAAAGTATAATGCCTAAAACATGTTTAAATACGGGGACTGGAGGAGCAATCGTACAGCACAGGCAGGCTGTTGAAAATGCCTGTTTGTATTTTTAGTATAAGCAGCTGTAGACACAAAAGCTGTAGACACAAAAATAAAAACTATATAATCGACACACGTTCGAGGCCTAGAAATTAGCTAGTTTCCTTGCTTCTTTCTTTATGAGTAACTATAGATATAATATATTGTAAATATGAATTAATACCTGTAAGAATTAGCCAGGGCGACTAAGCGAAAAACGCTTATACAAACATAAGTAAATGATAGAATAGTTTAATGCGTTAACTTCACAAAGGTTTGCTTATAAACTTAGATTTCTTAAGACGCGTTCCTCCTCTGTCTTATTCGCTTGCAGCCTTTTTTTCTAGAGACCTTTAACTCGATACTTCTTCGCCTAATTATCGATTCGCTGTGAATGGCAATGGGTTGAGATTGCCAGACGCTTAAATACCGGATGATCTGAAAATGTTGAGACTATAAACATGCCGTGATCAACAAAAGGCTTTAAGCCTGATTTACTTTATCATACTCTGCATTAGATTAAAATTTTGGACATTTTATTACAAAAAAAAAAAAATAAATAAATATAGTTCATCATTATTTTGATATAATGCTTATTCTTGTTAACCTCGAAAAAATGTTGAATCCCAAAATGAATATTACATTGTGTACAAGCAGGAAATAAGCTCAAAATATTATGTCAATTTATTAAACTGTTTACAAGGCCACCCTTTTTAATCAAGTAAATAAAGTTACCATTTTAGGTATACTTACGTTTTATAAAATACTTTCAGAAATTGGTAAATATGGCGGAAATCGAAGCAACCAATTCGTTTTGCAAAATGATTGAGTACTAACGTCCTGATTAATTAATAATGCGAAACACTCAAGATTTCATCGCACCCAAATCAGCAGCGGAAATTGCTGAGTTTGCGGAGCACAAAAAAGCCCAATGCGGGGCACACAAATAATAATGGAAGGGCTCGAAATCCACAAAGTGGAATTGGCAGCTGCAAAACTTTTCTGGGAAGGGTCAATAAATAAATTAACAACTGGCGTTTATCGAACGAAGAAGCACCTATGTTTGTAATTATTTGCAAATAAAGGCACCCAAAAGTCTTCCAATTAACGCTATTAGCACTAAGCAGACGCCCTACAAAGCCATTGACAAAACGGGAGTTCCCGACTAGCCGGTACCCTGAACACTTGCAGCTCAAGCTATGCGCTCGTTTGCTTATGCATTAATATAAATAAATTAAAAATATATTTCAAATCAAATAGTTCCACCGATAGGATTTGCTGCCTCTATCCCACAACCAAACTATTAATTGAGTCTCACCAAGAATAAAAACGGATTCAAATAGCAGCACAGAAAATAATACAATCGCAATTGCAATGCTGCTTATAGCATTTTTGCAATTTACGCCAGCTACCCCAACCAGGTGGGCAGCCAAAGCCTCACAAATTGGTGATTTTACTTGATTTAAAGCTATGTGGTGGTTGCGGGGTGATGGCTATGGCTATAAAATGAAAGATACTTGATATACATATACTATTCTAGAAGCTACATGTTGCCTACATTATGGATTGCTTGGAAACGGGACAAGTTATTAAACATCTGAACAAACTTGTACTGCTGATCAAAAATATATATATATTTTATATATACTTTATGGGGTCGGAGATGCTACCTTCTGCCTGTTACATACATTACACAATATCATTGTACCGTTTTTTACGCGTTTTAAATGGGTTCAACGTATAAAAAGTTCTTAAAAATGAGCACACAAAAATGAAAAGATGTCATACCGGAAGCAAATCTGAGTTTTTCATAATAAACAGCATTTCCGTCAAAGTACCTAAAAGTTACAACGACCACTACAAACAAGGCAACGGGCAGTGTAAAAAGAGCTAGCTGGAGATGATGGTGTAAAGGGGTAATAAGCTCCCAATGGAAAACGCATGGGCGAATTCGTTATGACTTTGTTAATAAGCTCGTAATAAGTTTTGCGGGGAAAAACATTTCTCAGGATAAGATTAAGTCGTAAGAGCAGTTGTTTGTAAAAAATTGTTATTTCTTTGCCGAGGAAAAACAAACGAATCCAGAAAAACACAGTCTGCAGGGAGAAGAAAATGCGGCTGCCCAGAGAATTAAATTGACATGGACTGTTGCATAGGATACGGAAATTTATCTCACTCATGATCAAACCTAAAACAAACATGAAGAAATGCAAAGATATATAGGTCGGTAGGTAGGATCCCATTGATTTTTATATTTTCTAATTAAAGCTGGAATATTCTTCAGATAGCCGCAATACAACATTTTTCTACATTAATTTAACAATATAGCTTAAGACTTTTTTTTGTTGCAGTATCATCCAAGAGTTAATATCTTGTCCTTGCTTTTCTGTATTTATATTAGATAACTAAAATTTTTATAAAATTAGTAAACTCCGTAAAATATACTAATAACGTGATTACAACAAATGCTTCCAACTGGAAAATAAACCTGCCGTAAAAAATGTCAGCGGTTGTTTCAGACCACAATAAACCGAATTGGCAAAGCTTGACCCGTGCCCAAATAATGCAACCCTAATGAAAAAAACAAACAATAAAAAGAAAAAATGTGATTAATTTACGCATCCACTTGTTCGTTCTTATTCGTCCTGCCTGGACTTTTGTTCGCACAGTTTCTTCCACAATGCCAGCCGAAACTTAATTTGATTAACTCTGAGAGGGTTCTATCCGCCATTGCCTTTCCAATTGCAACTCATCTCTACCAATTCCTTTCCCCTTATAATGATGTGGTTGGCCATCATCAGCGAATTGGCAATAAAACATAAGCCGAAACAGTAACCAGTACAGTCGAAGCTTCAATACCCTTACAAGCATTTTAACTTACAATGCTAGCATATAACTTGGACAAAAACTGACGAAGGATCAAAATTATTGCTAGTTGCCTGTTAAGAAGTCCCACCAGTTTTTGTATTGATATAAATGATTTCTTATGTATGAAAGGTGTTAAGTGTGCCACTGCGTTGCCAATTTACGGTCCGGGAAATGGAAATAGTCCGGATGAGTGCTGAGTGTTTATCGTCTGGATGCTGCAGAGGCCTTCATAAATTAGTATTAGGGTACTTCAATTATGCTCTCAAGGCGAAGGAAGTCCTTCCAAGGCTTGCACTTGATGGTCGCAGTGGTCAATAGAATTCTAAAAAAAGATGAATGAATGCGCATTTCATTAAAATTGATTAAATACCTGAAACTCTCGGCGAACAACACTTTTGTCTGGCTTACAAAAATTCACAGCCGACTTTGTTGATAGGACATTTTACTTGAACTTTGAACATTTGAGAAAATTCCAATATTAGTTTATTTGAAATTCAGTATTATTAATGCAGTTCCCTGAAGATCTGCGGTCTAAGTGACCAAGTCTAGAAGGTAATTGAGCAACGAGTATTTGAGCAAAACCAGTGCTATTTAGAAAAGATAATTTCGTAGCTTAAACCAAAAGCAAATACTATTCAGAGTTTTAAAAGAATTATTTTGTAAATATATGTGTGGGCTTCCAAAACTAACAAAAAATTCGTTAGTTTCTTGGAAAAAGTTGTACTTTTAGAAGAATACAATAACTAAAATCCATCAATTGATTTTCTGCTTCATCTCTAAAGCTAGTTTTAGATAAAGATTTTCCATCCCATTCGGCGACAGACGAACAAAGTTCTTAAATAATCTAGGCAAACACCTTGTAGCTTATTCAAAATATATCATTAACAATATCGAAAAATAGAATTTTGCCATTTCACTCTTTCTTCTTCTCTCTATTACTCCACTTAAAGTGCCCTCCAGGTAACTATACGTCTAGATCCCTTTACTAGCCACATGTACTCATAAACATTATTAGTTGACTTAGCAGTTTAGCATTTGTGACAGGCAATTTTTTTATTGGCTTAAAACACACATAGATAAAGATACAGATAAAACACAGATATAGATACAATTGCATATGTAATCGAAAAGCGGCAGCTGCACAAAGCAGACAACCAATTTGCAATCTATTATGAAAAAAATGTCACCAATTGTAAGAGCATTTGATATTTATATGCACTTCTGCCCCCAAACCCACATCTACAACTGGCATGGATGAAAGTCAAGTGTATTTATCTTCTGCTTTCTACTTACATTTGCCTGTAGTGTGTCCATGTGATTGCCCCTGTGTGTGCGCCGCGGCCATTTTCATTGCCTTTTATGAAGTTGCATGCAATAAATGTGGTTCGTATTTGACCCACACATATACCCTAATCCATATTTTGTCCTTCTCCTGCTTGCAGACTACGGCCCCTTAATAGTAATTGATTATCAAATTCAGCGTTTCATTTTCCGGCACCGCTATTTTACATAGCACCACAGCGTAGGCCACAGAGCCATTTTGCATATTCTGCCTTAAACACAAGAACATGCAAACACATACACTTGCGCCGACTCCTGCTCCTGATAAACTTCAGACGGATTTTTTTGTTTTTATACCCTGAACCCAATAAAACTTATGCATTAATATAAATAAATTAAAAATATATTTCAAATCAAATAGTTCCACCGATAGGATTTGCTGCCTCTATCCCACAACCAAACTATTAATTGAGTCTCACCAAGAATAAAAACGGATTCAAATAGCAGCACAGAAAATAATACAATCGCAATTGCAATGCTGCTTATAGCATTTTTGCAATTTACGCCAGCTACCCCAACCAGGTGGGCAGCCAAAGCCTCACAAATTGGTGATTTTACTTGATTTAAAGCTATGTGGTGGTTGCGGGGTGATGGCTATGGCTATAAAATGAAAGATACTTGATATACATATACTATTCTAGAAGCTACATGTTGCCTACATTATGGATTGCTTGGAAACGGGACAAGTTATTAAACATCTGAACAAACTTGTACTGCTGATCAAAAATATATATATATTTTATATATACTTTATGGGGTCGGAGATGCTACCTTCTGCCTGTTACATACATTACACAATATCATTGTACCGTTTTTTACGCGTTTTAAATGGGTTCAACGTATAAAAAGTTCTTAAAAATGAGCACACAAAAATGAAAAGATGTCATACCGGAAGCAAATCTGAGTTTTCCATAATAAACAGCATTTCCGTCAAAGTACCTAAAAGTTACAACGACCACTACAAACAAGGCAACGGGCAGTGTAAAAAGAGCTAGCTGGAGATGATGGTGTAAAGGGGTAATAAGCTCCCAATGGAAAACGCATGGGCGAATTCGTTATGACTTTGTTAATAAGCTCGTAATAAGTTTTGCGGGGAAAAACATTTCTCAGGATAAGATTAAGTCGTAAGAGCAGTTGTTTGTAAAAAATTGTTATTTCTTTGCCGAGGAAAAACAAACGAATCCAGAAAAACACAGTCTGCAGGGAGAAGAAAATGCGGCTGCCCAGAGAATTAAATTGACATGGACTGTTGCATAGGATACGGAAATTTATCTCACTCATGATCAAACCTAAAACAAACATGAAGAAATGCAAAGATATATAGGTCGGTAGGTAGGATCCCATTGATTTTTATATTTTCTAATTAAAGCTGGAATATTCTTCAGATAGCCGCAATACAACATTTTTCTACATTAATTTAACAATATAGCTTAAGACTTTTTTTTGTTGCAGTATCATCCAAGAGTTAATATCTTGTCCTTGCTTTTCTGTATTTATATTAGATAACTAAAATTTTTATAAAATTAGTAAACTCCGTAAAATATACTAATAACGTGATTACAACAAATGCTTCCAACTGGAAAATAAACCTGCCGTAAAAAATGTCAGCGGTTGTTTCAGACCACAATAAACCGAATTGGCAAAGCTTGACCCGTGCCCAAATAATGCAACCCTAATGAAAAAAACAAACAATAAAAAGAAAAAATGTGATTAATTTACGCATCCACTTGTTCGTTCTTATTCGTCCTGCCTGGACTTTTGTTCGCACAGTTTCTTCCACAATGCCAGCCGAAACTTAATTTGATTAACTCTGAGAGGGTTCTATCCGCCATTGCCTTTCCAATTGCAACTCATCTCTACCAATTCCTTTCCCCTTATAATGATGTGGTTGGCCATCATCAGCGAATTGGCAATAAAACATAAGCCGAAACAGTAACCAGTACAGTCGAAGCTTCAATACCCTTACAAGCATTTTAACTTACAATGCTAGCATATAACTTGGACAAAAACTGACGAAGGATCAAAATTATTGCTAGTTGCCTGTTAAGAAGTCCCACCAGTTTTTGTATTGATATAAATGATTTCTTATGTATGAAAGGTGTTAAGTGTGCCACTGCGTTGCCAATTTACGGTCCGGGAAATGGAAATAGTCCGGATGAGTGCTGAGTGTTTATCGTCTGGATGCTGCAGAGGCCTTCATAAATTAGTATTAGGGTACTTCAATTATGCTCTCAAGGCGAAGGAAGTCCTTCCAAGGCTTGCACTTGATGGTCGCAGTGGTCAATAGAATTCTAAAAAAAGATGAATGAATGCGCATTTCATTAAAATTGATTAAATACCTGAAACTCTCGGCGAACAACACTTTTGTCTGGCTTACAAAAATTCACAGCCGACTTTGTTGATAGGACATTTTACTTGAACTTTGAACATTTGAGAAAATTCCAATATTAGTTTATTTGAAATTCAGTATTATTAATGCAGTTCCCTGAAGATCTGCGGTCTAAGTGACCAAGTCTAGAAGGTAATTGAGCAACGAGTATTTGAGCAAAACCAGTGCTATTTAGAAAAGATAATTTCGTAGCTTAAACCAAAAGCAAATACTATTCAGAGTTTTAAAAGAATTATTTTGTAAATATATGTGTGGGCTTCCAAAACTAACAAAAAATTCGTTAGTTTCTTGGAAAAAGTTGTACTTTTAGAAGAATACAATAACTAAAATCCATCAATTGATTTTCTGCTTCATCTCTAAAGCTAGTTTTAGATAAAGATTTTCCATCCCATTCGGCGACAGACGAACAAAGTTCTTAAATAATCTAGGCAAACACCTTGTAGCTTATTCAAAATATATCATTAACAATATCGAAAAATAGAATTTTGCCATTTCACTCTTTCTTCTTCTCTCTATTACTCCACTTAAAGTGCCCTCCAGGTAACTATACGTCTAGATCCCTTTACTAGCCACATGTACTCATAAACATTATTAGTTGACTTAGCAGTTTAGCATTTGTGACAGGCAATTTTTTTATTGGCTTAAAACACACATAGATAAAGATACAGATAAAACACAGATATAGATACAATTGCATATGTAATCGAAAAGCGGCAGCTGCACAAAGCAGACAACCAATTTGCAATCTATTATGAAAAAAATGTCACCAATTGTAAGAGCATTTGATATTTATATGCACTTCTGCCCCCAAACCCACATCTACAACTGGCATGGATGAAAGTCAAGTGTATTTATCTTCTGCTTTCTACTTACATTTGCCTGTAGTGTGTCCATGTGATTGCCCCTGTGTGTGCGCCGCGGCCATTTTCATTGCCTTTTATGAAGTTGCATGCAATAAATGTGGTTCGTATTTGACCCACACATATACCCTAATCCATATTTTGTCCTTCTCCTGCTTGCAGACTACGGCCCCTTAATAGTAATTGATTATCAAATTCAGCGTTTCATTTTCCGGCACCGCTATTTTACATAGCACCACAGCGTAGGCCACAGAGCCATTTTGCATATTCTGCCTTAAACACAAGAACATGCAAACACATACACTTGCGCCGACTCCTGCTCCTGATAAACTTCAGACGGATTTTTTTGTTTTTATACCCTGAACCCAATAAAACTGGGAAAGGCGTATAATGTATTTGTGTAAATATATGAAACAAGCAGGAGAAAGCATCTCCGACCCCATAAAATATATATATTCTTGATCAGCATCAATAGCCAAGTCAATCTAGCCACGTCCGTCTGTCTGTCCTTCCTTTTAAAATCTTAGGAAAAAATGTGAAACACAGAACTCCGATACATGCTTAAAAAGTGAATTTCGATATCAATTTTATTATTTGAATGGAAAGGACCCATGACAGAGATGCCCAATTCTGCCTTTAGCATGTATTTGCATAACACCATTATAGCATCTTTTCAACTTTCAGTTGTTACAAACTTAACCAAATTTTATTCTTTTCTTAATTAAAATAATATTATTTCTTCCACTTAATCGTCTTTAAGTTCACTTTTTGTCTCTAGCTGCCTTAACGTTTCCTTAAATGTTTCCCCATATTCTCGGAAACAATCACTAGCCACAAGCCGCTGCAACCAACCATTTGCTAGGTCCACTCCAACTGACACACACACACAAACCATGCATAAACCAGAGTGGTTATGATCAAGATATTTTTATTTAGCAGGATCAAAACACTTGATGATTTCTTCCCTTCTGCTACTAACTGAACTTCAGGGCAATTGCCTTCAAAGCACACAAAGTTAAACCACAATTTGAATTGGGAAAAATGACAACAGCAGCAGGAAATATTCGATCATATTATAAAAGCACAATGTATATATATTCTTAATAAGTATTTATGTTTTAAGATATGTTCTATATAAAGAATATCTTATCAGTATTAGGCCATTCTATTAAATACCTCCTATAATATCTTTCGATCGGTGGAAAATAACGCTTACATTTAAAATCTTGTCTAACTGTCTTCAAGGGTATTTCATCTCCGGTGTGCCGAATAAACTCAATACAACTTGTTTATTTCAGTTGGTAAATAAGCTTGAGCAAACATTATATAGGAGTACTACGAGCGACTGCTGTTGAATGCTGAAGCCCATTGAATCGTTGTTTTCACTGAACCTGCTGATTGTTCTCATTGCCGTAAATAATTAAAAGCAGTTTACGCCGCACTTAACTAGCTCCAAATTTCTGTAAGCTTCATTTGAAAGTATAATAATATGCTAACAGCCAAGCAGACAGTAAGGGGAAAAAATTAAAATTATTTCTCGAGCACCTAAGCATTCGCCGTTTGCTGTTATGCATTTATTTTTATAGACACAGCAACAATCCGCATGTTCATCTCTGCTTCGCAACGGAGATCTCTTTGTTTTCTCGGCTTCCTGGTTGTCTTTTTATAACCCATTGAAAAAATGTAAAAAAGTAAAATGGGTACATTGTTTTTGTGCAAATGTATGTAACAGGCAGAAGGAAGCATCTCCGACCACATAAAGTGTATATACTCTTTATCAACATTAATAGCCGAGTCGATCTAGCCATGTCCGCCGACCGTCCGTCCGATCGTATGTATGAATGCAAGAATATCAGAGCCTATAAGAGCTAGAGACTTGAAATTTTAGCTGTAAGTCCTCCTGGTGCCTCCTTGCGCAGCACGAGTTTGTTTCCGAAAATCGATAACTTGATCCGTTTCCAAGTAATAGATAAAATCTATATAGATATACTATTTTTTAAGCAATTTTAGTAAATAGTAAGAGCTAATGTCACCAAACCTGATATGTATCTTGTAGAATAGTATATATAGATCAAGTATCTTTTATTTTATAACTGTGAATCAAGTAAGTAAGCCAATTAATACTGCGTGAATGCGAGCATAAAAATAGAAACTGATGTAGAAATACTTCACAAATACGTTTATTGAGTAAACGCAATTGGGTAGAAGGTTTTCAGCAAAGGGATGCGATAAGCGCTAGTAACATAGGCGGCAGCCAAGACACCTACAAGTGCTGTACATAATTTGTTCCAATTGTGCTGATACTTTTCGTCTGCATCAGTAACTGCTGTTTGCCAAATGTTGGTAGAGGAGGGGGTGGGCTACAAATAGAGCAGCAAATATGTAACAATCAAGTTTTATGAAATAACAAAAAGAAGGGTAACTTATCTCCTAGCAATACGGCAAGTTGCTAGTTCCTTGTTGCTTGTTGTACGTCGTGGTTTCTACTTCCTGCTGCACCTGATGTTGCGTAAAACTCATCTGAGACTATGGGGTCGTTGCTGCCGGCCATTTCCGCCACTGATTGCACTAAGTGCCACCCAAAAACACGCACACACAAACACAGAGAGGCAGCAATACAACTATGACTACAGCAGACGCGATTCGCATGCAAACTTTATAGTTAATGACGTAACTGTGGCGTGCTTGCAAAGTGCTGAAATTGAAATTATTCCCTAGGGGCTGGTGTTGTTGTTTTTGTTTTATAGTTTGTTGCACTTGGCTTTGCTGTTGTTGTCGCTGCTGTTGGTTCAATGTTGCTTCTGCTGTTGATGCAGCAACAATCACAACAATAATGTTAATGCATGCAAATGCACAAATTCAACCAACAGCAGCCAGCATTAGGCAACAGCTGCTTGGCAAATGCAGTAGCAGCAACAACAACAACAATAAGCGCCGTAAGCCGAATTGGACTTCAACTAGAAGTGCAATTAGCTTGTGTGTAGAATCGAAAAGGAACCCATTCATTTAATTTACACATTAAAATTTTTTAAAAATAATTAATTATACATAGAAAAATACAACGATTAAATACAAGCTAGGGTTGCCTTAAATTAAGTAATGTTGACTAAATTTTACTCTAAGCTCCAATTCCATCCTAGCAAAATGATAATGAAATAAAAACGAGTAAGAGGCTCTAGTCCAGATCTCCCTACTAGGGAATACCCTGAACCCTCATCTACAATCACCAAATGCAACTCGCTCAACGCGCGCGTTTACTTTAGGAGTAATAAAAATAAATTTAAAAAAAATAAAACAGCATTGGTTCCTCGATAGGACTCGAACTACTTAAAGGCCTAATAAAACCGCCTCTACCCAACAGCGACACCATCATTTCAACCCTAATGACAAAAGACGGTTTAAAATAGCAGCACAGAAAACAATACATAATCATTGAAAATGCAAGTGAATGTGTGTGTGCATGTATACAGAAAAAAAACACGTAACAGTCGATCTTATTGTCCTATGAAATTCTCAAAAAGATAATTGCATTGCAATTGTGGCTTAAATTTGGGGCCAATACAAATAGGGGTTATTCCTTGATTTATAGCTATGTGGTGGTAGCGGGTAGGTGGCGATAGCTATAAAATGAAATATATTTGCTCAAAAACATGATTTCGATTCTTATCGATTACTTGAAAATGGGCAGACAGGCAAACATGGCTAGATCGAAGCTGATCAAGAATATATATGCTTCATGGGGTCGGTAATGCTTTCTGTTTCTTGATACATACATTTGCAGAAATACATTATACCCTTTTTACCCAGGGCATAAAAGCGCATACTCGTAGTAATTATTTTAGCAGACAATATACTTTGAGCCGCCAGTGGTCCATGTGTTTTCGTGCGACTTGGGGGCCAAACTCAGACGGGCACTTGAGAGTGGGTGATGTGGGTGGGTAGCGAAAATGTCGCGTGGGCGCTGGGTATTGAACTTATCCCTGCGCTAAAAGTCGAACAAAGAAAAATCAATCTTTATGGGAGCTTTAAGCATATTGGTAGGCGTATGTAATGCTTCAATAATGGCTTTTTTTAATGGCAGGACAACCTTGGCTTCCAGATCTATGGTATCATTGGCTTCTACACGGGCATCGGCGCGGAAGCGACAAATGCGTGATCACGCGGCCCATGGAGGGCAAAGTGACACATAGCAAGGCCATAGCCCTCATCATATTCATGTATGTATATGTATGTCCAAACTGGGTAGCTTTGTGCCCCAGAGCTGTTTGACCTTCTGTACGTTCGGCTATCCGACGGACACTTTTGATACTCACATGATGGTGGCCACCATCTTCTTCTTTAGCTTCTTCTATCCCCACCAGCATGATCCTATACTATTACTGTGAGCCACGTGTTCAGCCACGAAATCACTGCTGCGCTCTATTGTGGACAAGAGCAAGGAGAAGGCTGAGATACGCATTGCTAAGGCGGCCATCACCATGTGTTTCTTTGTATCCTGGGCACCGCACGGCGTCATGTTGCTGGTTGACGCCTTCGGGGACAAGAGCTTGCTGAAGCCGGGCACCACAATGTTGCTATTAGTCACCCTAGATACCGTAAGGAGCTACAAAGGCGGTTTTCCTGGCTGGCCACCAGCGAAAAGAGCCCCGACACCAGCTCGGTGGCCTCCAATAGGACCATATACGAGTAGCAGCAAGAAACAATGGCGCCGAGGAACTGCACTCGATTCGTAATCTAAAATGCCTGGAAAACAACTATAACAAAACTCGAAACAAAAAGAAAATGTGTTAACAATAATAATATTTTTTGTTTGCTTTTAAATAAATAGTTAATTAATCCAAGAAATCAAATGAAACACCCAGTTTTCTCTTAAGCCCTAAGACGTGGTCAAGAATTACCCTGTTGTCTGTTAAATCTGTTAACTCCCTCCACATAACAGACACTGCCCAGGTGCGAAAAAATAAGAAAAACGTGAATGTCTAATATTTTATGCTTATTTCAGTTTGAACACGCCGAAAACAACCCAAAACAGAATCCAAAGCAAATTCCCCTCTCAATCTCTCACGAAACAGAAACGAAAGGTAAGAGGCAAAATGAACTCTGTGAGAAATTGGCACACGCAGAAATTGGCACAGCATGTGGGCATATTTAAGGCTTGAGCCTTAGATAGACTACCATTTGCTCCACGTGACGAACATTTCTCTATTCACTACACATTTGCATTGGTATTTTGTTACTGAACCCTCGTCACAGAAGACAATTAGACGCCTATGAAAAACACATCAGCGGCAGGGCCCACACGTTTTTTTAATACTTGGAAAAGAGTTGAGCCGTTTGTTTATGTGTCGCTTACTTAAACAAACTCGTTCACGAAGTGTGGCTAAACAGTTTTACTTATTTTTAGCGCTGTTTAGTTTAATCTTGGAATGTGCGAAAGTGTAGAGTGATAAGATTATAGGGCTCACTCTCTGGTCTCGTGCAAATCGCAAAAATCTATTATTTCTTAGCAGAATTTACATCTTAAATAATTAAATTTGGAATTAGAACACGAAATCGAACTAAAAATAATTAAAACTATATTTATTAACAAGCTTGCGGGAATTGCCCAGCATAACCCGTAAAAAGTTTTGTGCTACAAATTTTAGATATTACCTTTCCAATAAGTACACGCCCGTGGAAAATTAAAATATACCTATCTTATTCTCCACTTCCATTTAAACATTATTTTTTATGTGCAACGAATACAGAACCAAGTCTTGAAATTAACTGTTTCAGCCTATGTTAAAC
Source organism: Drosophila kanekoi (assembly GCA_037075305.1). NCBI lineage: Eukaryota > Metazoa > Arthropoda > Insecta > Diptera > Drosophilidae > Drosophila > Drosophila kanekoi. The sequence continues at coordinate 1,720,354 of JBAMCE010000066.1, forward strand.
TTGGGGTGAGAATCATGAATCTGAAGAATACACTTTCATTTATCAAACCTTTGACCCGCATTGGGGTAAAATAAATTCTCACAAAGATCATTGAAAATTATTTTAAAGCCGATCAGACAGAAGCCGACAGCCGTTTTTCGCTTATTATCCACTGTTGCAAGTGGAATTTCCCAAATCGCTGAAACACGTATTCATAGAGTTCTCATGTAGAACTTTGAAATTAAGTTTGATGCAAATCGAAATAAGCTTTAATTCTGATTTTCCACCAAGGATTTTGGAAAACGTGTGAACCAGAAGGAATGCATATTTCGAAAAGTGTTAAACACCCCTCAAATGAATTAAAACAAATATTGGTTTAGGCCGATCGGATGGTGAATAAAAATGCGCGCACAAAGGGTTTTCGCGAATTTTCCAAGGCGGAGGGAATTTCTCTAAGCCCCGTCAAAACGTGCTCCTTCAATACATAAGGTTACTACAGTGAAAATTTAAGCTTCATAGCTCTTACGTTTTGGGCTGTGCTTTGATCGGTAATCAGTCAGTCAATCAGAACAAAAAGTGTTACATATAGAGATAGGGCGGTAGCAGACAACGTAGCCGCATTTATTGATTCGCTTTCTGGCCACTCCTTTAACTGCCATGTTTTGCGGTAAGCCCCAAACCACGAACAGAACAGTGGTAGGACAGACTAAGAAATTTTTCGCAGCCACCAACCGTGACGACAGCAAAAGCGAAGCAAAATTAATGAAATTCACACAAAAAGCACAACCCTTTCCCCTCGTACACACACACAAAAACGAACACTTATATACAAAGCAAGACAATTAAAATGGCTGCCACAAACGTCCTTGCAGTCCACGCTAGGAGCGACAGTCAAACCCCGACAGCTATTCGATGGCACATTTGTCTTTCATGGCATTTACTTTCGCACTCATTAATTAAGATAATAAGGCCTTTTCGGCGCCTTCAGTGTTCAACCTGCTAAATGACACCCCTCCAACGAATGGCAGCCGCACGAAGAACCTCCTCGAAGGACGAAGGCGCAGCTGCCGTCGCAATCGAGGTCATGCTTTAAGTGTCATTCCATAGCTCGTCGAACGGCGCTTGTAATAGTCCGGGACCTGAACTTTCCAACGGCATGCGTGGGCACTTGAAGTCTCTAATGAGTGGTCTTAGAGCACGTTAAGATCGTTGTCCTTATTGGGGCACATGCCTCACACACTCCTATTCGCTTTGCGTGCTTACCCCCAGCAGTTGACTTATTTGTGTAATGTACTTGTCTTAGTAAGCAATGCCCCAAACAAAAGAAAACAACCAAAAAATAACATGTTTTTATATAACTAAAGTATTTGTAAGCAAGAAAATAGGATCCAGTCGGGATCGACTTAGAAACAGGGAAGTAATTAAAGAAAACGTGCTTTTGCTGGCGACGAGTATGGGCAGCTAGCGCAAATTGCGAGCATTTCTTTATCCATATACATTCAAGCGCGACTTTATTGAATTCTTTTAACAGCATTGCAAATGCGATTTTATTGTTTTCTGTGCTGCTCCTCAAATTCGGGGTTTTCCTCATTAAAACTCAATTATTGGTGTAGATGTTCCGTAGAGGCGGTTGCGACGTCAAACCCTACCGAAGCAAGGTTTTAATTTTTATTTATCTTTATTACTACTTAAGCAAACGAGCGCGTAGCGCGATCCGTTTTGTGTTGTATGTTGGAATATAGGCCCTCACTTGTTTTCGTTATTGTTGTCGCCAAGAATGCTGTGGGCACTCATACTTTATGACCAGCAGGAGACACTACAGCAGAACCTTTGTCATACCGACTATTCACTTGAAATCTTTAAGCTAAAATTTTAAGGAGTTTCTAAAGCGGCTTTTAGCTAAAATTAACCTAAATTTAACCTCTTATGCTTCCGCATTGGCCATCGGGTGACTAATTCTCAATGAGCATTGCCAGGGTCGGCCAAAGCTTTCGGCTAATTTTGTTGCAAATTGCTCGTAAACGAGAGGAAAGAAATTGCTGTGTTATTGCACCCGGCTTGAACTCGAACTTTGCTCGCTAATGTGGATGCGAGATGCTGGCCGCTGTTTGCCATTAAACAAAGGACACGCCCACTACGAGGCGCTTACCTATGCTTTCTGACCTTAGTATGTTAACTTTGTGTGAAGTGCACACGTTGCTTTCCCATGTTGCTGGCCACATTTAGAATGTCTATAATCCATGTTGGCCGTTAAACTGGCTGCCAGCTTGCCTTAGCCTGGCTTGTCTTTGGCTATAGCTCACAACAATTTGATAGCATGTAATTATTATATTATTTAACGCTTTGTTTATGCTAAACAAGTAAGATGTTCTAGTCGGGAGCTCCCGACTAGGGAATACCCTGGATCCCCTTATTCCAACACTAAATCCAGCACGCGCACTCATACTCAACAGGCACACCTATAATCGAGCTTTAAAGAGAAAACACCAAATAAAATAGCAGCACAGAAAAGAATACAATCGCAATTGCAATGCCGTTGATAGAACTCGAAGCAAGCGCGGATGAATGTGTGTCTGTACATGTATACCGAAATTCTTTGAATTTGCGCGAGAGCCGCAAACACGTGTTTCACAACGGTTCTTAATGAAATTTTATACAGTATGTCTTAGAGTACCATAGAATATTTGTGTATTCTCTAAAAGTAAATTGCATTAAAATTGTAGCTTTAATTGTTTGGCAATACAAGTTGGGTTGATTTAAAGCTTTTAGGTAGTAGCGGGGAGGTGGCGATAGGTATAAAATGAAAGATACTTAATAGTAAGATAGCTCTTAGGTTCTAAGATCCTAGCGTTCATACATACGGACGGACGGACGGCTCGGCTGTTGATGCTGGTCAAGAATATATATACTTTATGGGTTCGGAGTAAAACATTCTACCCTTTTTACCCATTTTCAATAGATTCAGGGTATTATGAGTTGCGCCAGTCAGTTTATGTATGTACAGATAAAGCTTTTAGTTGGAAAGTTATTTTTTTCTCCTATTTCAAAATATACGGCAATCGATAGCCCATGGGCATATAAGAAAGTTGGCCCACAAACAATCGACCAACAATTTAGCTGTTTTTCAAAAAAAAATGTATGTTTTAAATATGCCTTAAGCTGTTGATTTTTTTTATAATGTGTTTTAATTAGATAATTTGGTATATTTATTTATTATTATATATATTGTGTAAAGCCTCTGGTTAAGAGATTTACTTATGTTATGCCTAATATAGCATCAATATAAATATCTAAATAATTTAAGTCCAGCAAACTTTGTAATTTATAAACCTAACTGACTCAAAGCAAATGTACGCTTCTACATGATATTATTCTAATAGGATTATTTAATATGACAATATTAAATTAACATAAAGTACATATATACTTCAGCATAATTGTCAGGTCTGCTTAAATATAGCTGAGTACATATCAGCACTTTTTAGCTAATTCTAAAAATAGTTTTAAATTGATAAATGATTCAACGTAAACAGCCTTTGTATCTTTGCATAAATCAGTCCCAATAACCCAATATCTACAGTTAACCTATTTTAACTTTAAACTAATTATCTTATGGTAAAAATATGTAACTTTGATATTTCATTTTATAAGCAATGTTTTACCTTTAATACTTAAAACTATATTTATTTAAAGAAGTCATGTGGTGTAGTTCACGGTCGCTTAGTAAACGAACGCAGACTGCTCTTCATATATTTGTATTTTTTTGTAAAAGAATAAAAAATGTTTGTGATGTATAGTGCGTATTGTGCGATTGAAGTCTCTATCTAAGTAGCTTTTTAGTTACCAGATATATACATACATTGAGTCAATGATATTGAAATGATACCCATAACGCAAAGGCAAACTTTGCAATAAGATCTCCATAAAATAACAGTATACTTGCGAATTTGAATGCAAGCCACAAGGAGACTCTTAAGTATATGCAATTTCAGAACTGATATTTAAAAGTGCTCTGGATCAATTACCTAATATTAGCTTAAAAATAAAAAGTCATATGCCTAATACAGCTACCAGCACGATCAACTAAAACTCTAACAACTGCTAGCTACTACGGGAGCATTCGGTTGAGCCATTTGATTTTTAGTTGCCCTGTTAGCGAAGCTAACAAATAAATTCTACGTGGCAAATGATTGATTTTTGGCTAAATAATCATATTTCATGTTAAAGGCTCTTTGAGCTTTTAACTCGGCTTAACAATATCCGTTAACTAATCACCCATTAAACTATATATTGCAAAAATATCAAACAAGCTATTTGGGGAAAGTCGACAACGTGCAGAAAATGAGAGAAGGAGTTCAAGCCAGAAATTTTTTAATATATATATATGTGGTCTCCAGTTTTCCGTGGTGAATAACTTTGAGACGACGTTGTATTATTTTAATGTTTATTTATATTATTTGGATAATTGTAGCTTATAATGCTATGTAGTTAATAACGCTATACATATGTAATTTATGTGTAAACTTATTAGACTTTAACGAGTCACTAATGCGTGCGTACCTACGAGATTTCGGCATCGACTGCTGATCGGTTATTCTCTCAGAGCGAACGCTCTGACCGTTTGCTCTCTCTTGCTGTCGTCTGGCTCTCTATATTGCTGTCGTCGTTCAATAACGACGACTTCTGCGCGTTGCTCGCTCGGCTACTTGCTCTTCTGGAACTTTCCCGACTCCTACATATATATATGTTTTTTTTTTGCGCTCGAATCGGTCAGTCCCTTCTGATCTCTACCAAGCGAATAACTAAGGGAATAATGAATAGTAATTATTATGTAACTTATATTTTATTTAGAATGATAGGAAAGAAGATGATTAAATAATACGAGTAGGTAGGTCGTCGGGGTGCAGCCTTCGGAGGCTCCTTACACTGATGGGGTCAGCCAGCATCGATGGCGTCGGTTGTCACGTACCATGACAGGCCGGTGACCTTGTGTGCTGCCTTGGCTTGGTCCACTCTTATGCGGCGCACCTGGTGTGCTGACGCCGTTCCCCAAACTTGGATAGCGTATTTCCAGATGGATAACCAACATTTTAATAAGCAGCGCCTTTGTGGAAATGTGGAACTTGCTTTATGGTTTTAATAGCCAGTCGAGTTTTTTGAGCCTTCTTAGGCATTTTCTTTTGTTGCTGTGGTGTGGGACCCCCTCAATGGCAACTGTCTGGGCGCAGCGTAAAAGTGACGCAAGTGACTTGGTGCAGTTTGTGGCGACGTTCCAGTCGACCTGTAGGAGCCAGTCCTGCCCTGCATTCGTTGCAGCTTGCAGTTGTTCGTTTGAAACTAGGAAGGCGGTGTCATCCACGTACGTTGCCACCAGCAGTCTCGCGAAACTGAAGGCTGAATAGCTTTGATGCTTTTGACACCCGAATTTCGGGCTTTGAAGGTGTGTCCTGCCAGGAATGAGCCAAGATGCTGAAATATGGCGAAGGGAGTATTATTTAATCATTATCATTATCTTATGGCATTAAGCGTGCTTAAATTGTCACCTCAAAGGGACACAAGGGTATGGGGTAGAGAGACTCAACACTGCAAATAATATGAACAGATTAGGGAAAATTATAATAACATTTAATCAAATGTTTCCAAATATTTTATATTCTTTATAAATTGCTCATCTTAATAAAAGGGAATGTGGATTCTCAACTTCATAATAAACGAGAAAGAACAGATACCTTCGGCACGTCGAAGATTGAACAGCCTTGTCGACCCAACCTTTTCTGAATGCTCATAGTGCTTTTCCCGTATCTAAGAAGCACAGGGAAAACAGTTAATCCCGAGTACTGTCACGATATCTTAAAAAACAATACAAAATGTTTCATCTTTTCATTAGCCTACACTTACTTTTGGTCATAAGTCAGGCAGCAGCAAGTCTCGTAAGCGGATCTGCTGTCATTGAAATGATAGTTGCTTGACAAAGGCAGTGGCACAATATATTTGCAGATTACGCAAAAGGGATTAAGTGGCGCACGGCTGCCTGCCGTTCCAGTCATACGCCTGTCAATCCGACCGCAAAGACAGCATAAAAAGATAACAACCAAAGGGCTCTCATGCATCTGCGAACGGCTAGTTTTGGCTTGGCTCGGTCTGTAGACAGTTTGGATTTCGCTTTTTATTCAAAGCACGAACTTTCGCCACTAAACAGGCTGAATTTATTGTTCGACCCAGTGTCAAAGGGAATTTAAACCTTTTGCTGCAACCCTTTCTTGATTATGGGAAATGTCGCTTGCTTATCTCGACTCTGGGATTTTAAAATAATGCCCCTAATCACCAGTATGGAATAAAGAATACCGAAGATCAGTCAGCTTACAAACTTTGTACCACTCATGGCAAGTCATGTATACAAAATACGTCACTGACAGCAATTAGCTACAAAAGAAGCAAATATGTTTAAAAAACCAAGTAAGAGATTTTAGTCGGAAGCTCCCGACTAGGGGATACCCTGAAGCCTCTTTTCCAACACCAAATGCAGATATATATACTCTTACTCTTGGGTGACTCTAGCTCTTATTATTTACCAAAATTGCTCAAAAAACAGGAGGTCCATATATATTATTATCGATTGCTTGGAATTGGAGTAAGTTATCGATTATCGGAAACAAGCTCGATCTGCGTAGGCTCTAGGAGGACCTACAGCTTAAAGCTACCCCTACATTCTCTAGCTCTTATATGTTCTGAGATCCTTGCTTTCATACAAACGGGGGGACGGACGGACGGACATGGCTAGATCGACTCGGCTATTGATGCTTTATGGGGTCGGGGATGCTTCCTTCTGCCTGTTACATAAATTTACATTTTGCACAAAAACATAATACCCCTTTTACCCATTTTTAATAGGTTCAGGGTATAATAGCCCCCTGATCTATTATAATCTACTGCTTAGATTTGTTGACAGCAGTTGTAGAATATTTAAAGCAATAATTAAAATCTAATACATTTAAAAATAAAAATTCCCACAAATATACCTAAATAAAGTATAATAAGATATACTTTACGACTTAACCAATATTTCTAAAATGTAATTCTCAAATTAAAAAGATCAGTAAACTTTTTGGCTTGCATTTTTTAAATCTTTTACTTTTCTAGTATTAAAGTCACTTGCAACTATTTAAAACAACAGAGGACAATTATTTTATTCTTGAGATGCGGGGCTTTTTTTTTCCTTTTTATTAGCTTATTTTTGATACTATACTTAAGCATCTTAACCTAGCTTTATAATTATGTGAGGAACTTACTTAACATTACCTATTAAGTTTTAAACTGATGCGAGGCTTCGAGTCGATGGCAAACATATGCTGGTTGGTTGACTTTGACAAAATTTAGATTTTATTGTATGCCAGAAAAGGTCCCAATTGCTTTAATATCCAATTTTAATGACAACAGCGATTGAATTAAATTATCATACTAAGGACGGCGGTTGGGTCGGGTCCCAAAAAGGCAGCCCAATCAAATTGATTTTATTTACTTTGACGCTAACGTTCACAGCCATAAATTGAGCTCTGCGCAGGGCCCCATTTGATTTAAATACGGTTTTGGGGTCTTTAAGTGTAACTAAAAAGTTTCCAATGTCCTGCGGCTGCGGCTGTCTGTCCTTATTGTTTGTTGAATTGGCCGCCCTCTTATGCCCCATAGATAAAATTGATGTGCAAATTGCTTGGGTCAGCGTATGTCGAGCGATAAGCATACATTTAAGAATTTAAAAAAATAAACACATTGTTGCTTTCTTCAATTTTGGATGAGATAGGCTACCAAATTGCAATCGAGAAAAAAAAATGGTTAACCTTTTAAAGAATTGAAATTAATTTCTTTAATCTTTAAAAAGTTACTTCTGCTCGACGTGCTTTGGCGGGCAGTATTTTAATTATATGGTAGCTCATAATTATAAAAATAAATTTATTTTTATAATATACATTGAAAAACATACATTTAAAGACAATACTCCCAAACTTTCAAAAATAATTAACTAATAGATTTATCACACATATCAAAGCTTATGCTTAAATCATCTAGTTATTATTTTAGTTAACAATGTATAATCTGCAAAAACATATCAAATTTATTGCTTTAAAAGCTTTCTTAAGAGAACATCAGCTTTAAGTCTATTATAAATATTGAGTTGTTTCAGACAGGCAAACTAAAAAACCAACAGTAAAATTTTCCCAGCGCAAAGCTCACTCTTCCCTACTATTAAGCTTAAAAACAACCCTGAAAACTCTGCGCACCAGCTTCTCTCCAGACTGACTGTGTCTTCCAAATAGATATAACCAAGAAGACTTTAAAAAGCTTTGAATTCCTTACTAGTTTCTACAGCTGCAACAGGTATAAAGATGGAGTATTCTTTCCTCGTGGTGTCTGCTCTCCCTCTGTAATTATATCGATATTTAACATTTGTTATCAACCGTATTCTGCAATTAAACCCAGAAGTTTTTATAATATCGCCTGAAGCATTGTATAAAAAATCGAAAATCAATCAATTTCTTTCCGACTCAGAAATTCATATGTAAAGAGAAAGAGTCTCTTTAATTCAATTTGCCAGTAGCTAATTAAAGAAGTCGCTTATGATTCGTAGACTAAAACACTCCACTCAGACTCGAATAACTTTCAGCTTGACCTCAAGCATTTCTCAGACGGCAGGAATATTTTTTAACAGAGCGACACTAGAAGGTAAAAACATATACGCAAAAGAAAGAAAAAGCACACACAATCAATAATCATGCCACGTGCGAATTGATTGGATCCCGTCATTTTGTTTCTATTGGGAAGAATGCACCGTTTGTCCCTTTTCCGAAAACCATCCCTTACATAAGATAAAGTAAAATTTTGGGGTTTTCCCTTCGCGCTCGACACGTTTCGTTTGATGGTCACAGAACAGAAGTATTTAATTTTGCGCTGGCCACTAAGTCAGGCAATTTGAGCAACAGGCACAAGCTACACTCACAGAAAAATCGCTATTAGGCGTAAGAATAAAAACCCATCGAAGCACAAAATCGTGGCTTTAATTGTGAAAAATATCAACAAATCTCCTTGCCATGTGTGTTTACGAATACCTATGTATGGGTGTGTGTAAGGCCAAGCAGCTTTTTTACGCAATATAAAATGATCATTGGCTTACTTTCCTGGACTTTACTATTTTTTATTCGCACAGAAGAGTATGTAAACATACTCGGGCATCTACTTATCTTTAAAATCTTCTTTCTTCAATCTACTTAAATTCAATTATATGTAGCTTAATTTTAATAAAAATAGTAAATGATTCAATAAGCATTGTGAGATGCAGTTGGCTACAGCTTACATAAGAATTTTAATTTTTGGTTAATAATTTCCCATTTCACCTTACATAATTTGTAACCAATTGTCACCTCACAACGTCCCACCCAACCTCGCATTAATTTATGTATTTATCTAAACCTATTTAAGTTTTTTCGTTTCTATGAAAACTAGGCCCTACATTTTTCGAGTATTGAGATTTTGAAATAATAGTTTTTATGTATCTGCACAGGAAAATCTGCCGAAAAAATGGCCAGCAATGTTGTTAAGGCCCACTAGCGCACAATACGTCCACGTCCACATCTACACCCACGCACCGGCCCAGACAAAAAGTGGATGTCGAATTCAGTTCAGACTCTCCATGCTTTCCAGCTGCTATTATTGTTGTTGCATTTGCGATGAAGATGTCATACCATTTTTTCTATTTCATGCTTGTATTGAAATATGTGAATATGTGGTTCGGCTTGGCCCAGTATTGTGTGGTCTATTGGATTTTAAAGAGAGAGACATGTTAACTCTATACAATCAGGAATTTCCTGGAGCAGATCTTGTAGAATGCAGAAGGTTATATAAGCGGTCTTATGCCCTATTCAAGGGGTCATAGAAAAATATCAAACACCTGTTAATCCTATGCCGCTTGACGAAAATCAATTTCAATTAGAACGCATTCGCGCGAGGATACACGATTCGAATATGTTAAATCCTTTTTCGTTCACAGAGAAAGACTTCTCTTTCACTCCTTAGTGGACTGCGCTTCTTTGTTCCTTGTGTCGCTTCTATGCTTTACGTTTCCAAGCGCGTCTATACTCTACCAAGTTTTAAGCAGGAGATAAACATATAGCGATGAGAAACTTTTGGGGAAACTTTTGGTTGACCCAACTGCTCTTCAGCCGTTGTGAACTGGAGTTGAGTAATATGCCGAATAAGCGCCTATTTAGGGACGGTGGTTGAGTATGGGACTCTTTCGGCCGGTCGGCGAATTGTGTGAGGTTGGTGGGCGCAGCTAACATACACTTTTCAATCTATATATGACTTATAGATTATTATTATATTTACTAGCCCCCACAATCTTTTGTTTTAGTTAGAAATATGTAGGGAAGGTAGCTGGGTTAATTTTTTAATTAATTAATTTTATTTATTTATTAATAGACGACAATGAGTGTCCTACTAATTATTCAACACAAAATACATACATATATGATGAAAATCTAATGCTAAAAGCCTAGTTAGAGTACACAATTTTCTAATAACATCACCGACAGATGGAGTTGTTTTATCTCCAATCCGGCCAGCTGTGCCCCTTTCCATTTTGTCAGTGACGCTATTAGAGCCTACAGCTAAGAAGAAGGGTGTTGATAGAGAAAATATTGTTCTCTAGTAAAATTTAAAGTTAATCGTAACTTAATGCCAATTTGTACATTATAAAGCTTAAACCAGTATGAGGTTTAAGTCGGGAGCTCCCGACTAGAGAATACACTGAACCCTCTTATTCCAACACCAAATGCAGATTCAAACTCGTTTAAAGTAAATAAAAATAAATAAATTTAAAAAACCAAGAGTTCCCTAAGGAGGGTTCGAGCTCGCAGCTGACCGCATTTCTTGCTGCCGCCTCTATTCAACAGCCAGATCAATTAGCTTCGCCTAGCAGCAGCCACATCTATTAATAATGCTTTATGAGAGAAAAATAATTTTAAATAGCAGACGCGTAAGAATGTGTGAGTGTACATGTATCGGTTTTTAACTTAATGAAATTTTCTACAGTATATCTTATTGTACCATAGAATATTTGTGTATCCTCAAAAAGCCAACTGCATTTAAATGAGGCTTATATTAATGGGCAATACAAGTTGGGTTATTAACCTGATTTGTAGCTTTGCGGTGGTAGGCGGAGGTGGCGATAGGTATAAAATGAAACATACTTTATATATACGTACTATTCTAGTGATTCTAGCTCTTATTATTTAGCCAATTTGCTCAAAAAACCGGATGTCGCTTTCCTTTCGATTTTTATCGATTACTTGGAAACGGGGCAAGTTATCCATTGTCGGAAACTCGATCTGCGCGGGTAGTACGAGAATCTACAGCTATAATTGCTAGTCTCTAGCTCTTATAGGTTCAGATATCCTTGCGTTAATAACCACGGACGGACGGACGGACTAACGAGCTGACGGACGGACAGACAGACAGACATGGCTAGATATCGACTCGGCTATTGATGCTGATCAAGAACAGATGATGCAGGAGATGCTTCCTTCTGCCTGTTACATACACTTGCACAAATACATTATTCCATTTTTAATGGGCAAAAAAATGCGTAGAGTGTTCGGATGTTTTCCTCGTATGTTAGTACTCGTATCTTTTGAGGAAAAAGTGGTACAAATAGCATAAGAAGAAAGACGAAAGCATATGAACGAGAAAGTATGACCTGCACACACACACACACAGGCCAGCTCCCAAACAACTAAATACATACCGAAAAGCACAAGCACTTGCAGTAAAAGAACGAAAAACTCATTAAATAAACTGTTAGTTTTTCAATTATGGCGCGCGTTTGAAAGCAATGCTGGCAGTACAGGAGTGTCGCTATGTGGGCGTGTGTGTGTGCGAGCTAGGAGCCATTATTGGATTTGGCTTGCTGCAGTTTAAACTGAACACTGCCACTGGACATTTGCTGAGGTGCTGGCAAAAAACTTTCTGACTGCCGCACGATAACTTTGAATAAGAAGAACGTGAAACGATTCAGCGGAGCAAACGGGATCCCCAGCGAAACTTTGCTGCTTAAACTTCAGGTTCCATTTACATTGTTAGATGCATTCATGCCATTGACTGTGCGCGACTCTGCGAACACCGTGCTAACTTAACAATCAAAACTCATACGCGATGGTACCTCGAACTCCTGCCCATGGGTTAGTTTTTAATATTTTCTAAATTGTACATCAGACCGACCAAACAGACTTAACAAAAAATCCCATTTTTAAATCAAACCTGAACCGAAAATTGGAGCGGAATATTTGGGAACGAATCTGGAATGAATTCTTTTCAACACTCGTTTTAATTCAATAGATTATATGTAAATAGGATTTTTTTTTAATTTATTAAGCCAAAGGTTTTTTTTCTTGTACACTGGGAGAACAAAATTGTACATCCAAAAGAAATCAGAAATAAATACTATAGTCTTCGTCATATAAAATAATAGAATAGACTAAGTGATAGATAAACTTGGGCTAGATTACATGTAGAATAATTACACAACTAATTGTAATTATTTAACTTAAAGTGGTTCAATTGCCCGCTCAGTTTTTCGCAGTGCTTTTGTCCAGTTGTTCCATATGGGTTTTTATTCTTGACCACCTTGTACAGTTATCGCTGCGGCAGTCGCAGTTGCAGTCGTCCTCATAGCTCCGCCATTTTATTGTACGTTGAACGGACTTGCGCGTGAACTTCTAGGCGACAACAACTTATGCCATTTCCGTTTCCGCCGACCTGAGCTGCAGCCACACAAAATGAAACAGAATACAATTGTGAGGTCATGTGAAGTCATGGGACAAACAATAAAGACGATGAGTAACGTGCTGTTTTAGAAAAGAGCAAAGAAGGAAATGCCCTGTGAATGTACGTAAAGTCTTTGCGTGCGAGAAAGCAATTGTGTAAGTGTGTATGTGAGTGTGTGTATGTGACGTTTACCTATGGGCTATGTGCCTTTATGTGTTCGCGATTACTTTAAACATGAAATGAAGTTTTCGTGCGCTTTTACCTCAAAATTCGTTATAAGCTAAGTTAAATTTGCTAAACGAAAATATAGTTGGCATCGTCAAAAGCTTTAGCTTTCCTGTAAATGCCACAGCAGCAACACGAACAGCAACAGCAACAAGACCTGCGTAGGCTGTGTTTACAGAAGCAGGCCTCCAGCAACTTGGGGCCAAGGTTTTGTTTGTTTTGACACTTTAAAAGTCGTAAATGTACATTCCCCATTAAGATCACAGACCACTGCATACGAAACCATGGCATCTTCCTGCATTCCGCATCGTACGTAGAATGTGCCACATTTTGAAGTTAGAAGTTGACCTTATTTTGACATTTGACTCTTCAAGAGAACTTCTTACTATCTTTTTCATTTAATAAAAGCAATTAATCTATGAAATTCCACATTATTTTATGTGTGTCCAATGGGATATATCTTCAATTAAATCTAGATTAGGCTTATCGCCAACTAGCTGTAAAACAATAACTATATTTAAGGCTGGTTACCAATTATAAATGTTAAAAATCAACTGGTTTAAGTATTTCCCCAAAATTAGATGAGCAGCCAGTGTAATTGAAAGTAATTAAAAAAGTAGCTGTGGTGGGTGCCACAGAAATATTTGAATAACTTAAAATTTATTTTGTATTAAAGGGGATTTGCGGTAAAGCTTCACTTAAAAATAAGCTACTAAGTAAATCTGCTGCTGCTGACCAGAAAATAAGAATGAAAAACAAAAACACTTTCCTCGTCAGAAAAGTCGACTTTGTGAGCTGCGGCTTGCCTTTCAAAACACAAAACCAACACAGAGAAAACATATTGAGGAAAATTGCCGAATCGCAAGAACCGCCTGCGATACATGGAACTCAAAAAATAAATAGAAATTGGAAATTTTTAACATGAATTTCTTAAAGTAGTGTTTTTTTGCTTGGTTGGCTTGGTTCCTTGAAGTGAACACGTTTCGAACCTTGCAATATACAACGTTTTTATTAATACTTATTAATATTCGTACATTTAAGGCGCGAATAGTCCATTAACTCAGGCTCATAATCCTAATAGGAACTTTGCTCTGTCAGCACGATGAGACTTCTGGAGCTAATCGGCAAGACCTTGCCATTATTAAGAGATCTGCCTCTGCACTGCGAGAAGCAAATGCTTTGACCGCAGGATGGAGCCCGATTATCGGCAATGTGGTAGCAGTTATTTTTATTACTTTGCAGCATTTGCAGCACATTATTGAAATTATATATGAACTTTGCGTCAATTACGCGCCCTACTTTTCGTTGCCTGTTCTACCTGGGACATTCAACAACAAACGCAAAGCAGGTGCTGAAGTTAAACTTTAAATGTGTTTAGCCACAGCTTTCAATTTCTTTGCGCTAGCTTTCATTATCTAGGTCTTCGGCTTGGCATAGTCAAAATTAAATATTTTGTAAATTTGCAAAATAACGTAAATTCTTCAACACTAATTTAATGTTACGAAAACCCAAAGAGAAACGGAAGTATTTACAAATTATATAAGAAATATTTTAAGTTTAAAAAGAAATAAATAAAATGAAACATAAAACGAAAATAATAAAACTGTCCAATAAATTAAGTTAATATAATTAATTGCTTTACAAATATCTCAAAATGCAGGAAAACAGACTCCAGAGGATAGGCGTGTGTTAAACCACCGGAGGATAGGCGAGTAAGCAGGTGGTCCGACGTAAATCCGGGGTCGTATTGTAGTAAGAGGTTCAATTTAAAATTGCTAATAATAACAAGATTAATTTTAATTGGTTCCAGTTTGACACATTTTAATAAATACTTACATAAAATGTATGTTTTAATATACGTAACCATATCATTTTATATTGAGAGAAATCGAAGAGCTCTCATTTGCTAATTTATATTTTATATAATTTAAGATGATACATGATGGTAAACCATTATAAGCCTGTTTCCGTAGCGCAGTTAGCGCCAGCTGATTTGACATGTTACCAATTTGTTAAGTATTCAGTGTTTTCCACATCTCGCTCTTTTGTTAACCACATCAGGCTAATATGTTGGTCATTGCGACTTTCGTCTGGCATCCTGGACAAACACAGACACACAACACACATAGAATAGCAAAAGACGAGGCGGGTCGGGTCAGCAGTTGAGCTTAAAGGTATTTCCGTTTCGGCTGCGCTCACCGCTCCGCACTTTTGAGCTCATTTAAATAAAATGTTGCACGCTTTTCATTTATTTTGTCCGCGCGTGTTTCCTAATTGAAACTTTCAGACTCACCCTGCTCTGATGCGAACCGGACCCCATTTAAGAAAAACGGAAACATATTAGTCGAAGTGCATGTAACAGGCAGAAGGACTCCATAAAGTATATATATTCTTGATCACCATTATAAGCCGAGTCGATACAGGCATCATGTCCGTCTGTCTGTCCATCCGTTCGTATATATGAACGCAAGAATCTCAGAGCCTATTTTGATCGTAGGTCCTCCTAGTCCCAGCTTGTTACCGATACTCGACAACTTACCCCGTTTCCAAGTAATCGATAAAAATCTAATTCGACATCCTGACTTTTGAGCATATCTCTTATATTATAAGATTATTTGTAAAGTATATACATATGTATAGTTTTCTTTATTAATAAGATTAAAGAAAAAATTCCCATGGCCGATAAAAGTAATGTAATTTACCAAGTAACATGTGCTGGAGAAAATAACAACAAATGCAATAGTATGTACATAGGCACAACAAAATCTAAACTAAAAACAAGGATTACCCAACACAAATCAGACTTCAAATTAAGATATCAAAACAATATGCAGAAAACAGCACTAATGACCCATTGCATGAGAAGCAACCACACGCCAAATTTTGACGCAACAACAATCTTACAACAAGAACAACACTACAACAAACGACACACATAAGAAATGCTACACATAATTAACACACCAACGAAGAAACGATTAAACTACAAGACGGACACCGAAAATGGCGCTCAGTTATACAGACACCTATTGAACAGCCAAACAGACTCAGTTTAAATCTCCACGTCATAAAGCGCAGACGTGTTAAATAATGTATGTTAAATGTGTCAATTTATTGTTTAATTTAACATATTTTAATGTTTATTGTTTTTTACCTTGTGTTAGTGTCCTGAAGACGATTTGCCGATGCGCAACCGAAATATAGGAAGCAAATATCAATAAAATTGTTTTCATTGTTTTATTAAAACAAACACGGACCTCGAGCCAGCCAACTAAACAATTATATATGTATATATTAAATTTATTTCATTTTATAGCTATAGCTACCATTTCGCAATTTGATCTATACACAATTTTATTTATAGCAATTGTCTATTTGAGAACATATGAATATTCTATAGCATTATAAGATCTGTTGTTGAAAATTTCATCAGGATCGGTTAAGACATACAATAGCTATTAAAGAAAATGTGTGTTTGGCTGTTGAATTCTATCAACAGCGTATTTTATAAAGATAAAACAGTATGGATTAAATACGTTTAGTTGTATTGTTAATATTCAATATTTTAACCCATACACACGAAATGTGCATAGACCGAGTAGTTAACATACAAAAATCATGAAAAAGATTACAAATTTAATCTTGTTATTAAAAGAGCTTTGTGCTTGCATTACCCTAACAATAAAATTTCAATTTATTGCCCTACTTTAAGCACATAATTGCTAATTATTTTTTATATTAACACAAAAGGTCAACTATGCGTTAATAAAAATCAACATTAATCCGCCACAATAAAATATTCAAAATTCAAACAATTAAGCACACAGCCTCCTTTTATATATATTCCAAATTAAAATAAGTAATAAAAAAAAAAGAATAAATTATAGGTTTTGTTGGGTGACAATCAAGCACATAATTGTCCAATTGGGTAAAATATATACTAATCTGATATACTAGCCCCCAGGAGCGCGATACACAGAACATTGTGTGCTTTTGTGAAAAGCGAAAAGTTATGCGAAAAGTTTCGATAAACAATTTGCTTGCTGACAGTTTTCAATTGTCCAGCCCTCCAGGCTTCTGGCCCATAGTTTAATTTATAGCAATATTCGCATTGCTGCGCCAGAATGTCACCCGAATCTTCTTCACATGCATTCCGGCCAATATTATGGCATTCGGCAACCCAAAGGAAAGAAACAACTGCTTTTACAACACTAACAAAGAGGCAACCATCAAAAAATAAACTTTTCAAGTTTTCCTCAAAACAAACCTCAAATATTCCAGTCGCTGGATGGCCAAAATGGATATACACTCAGATAAAATTTACTGTTACTCTTGCGGTATTTTAATATTGATGTTTGTGAATTTCTTTTCTGTTTTACTCATTTTTGACTTGTTTATTTCATTGGTTGCCATTTTGTTTTATTCACCGAAGCTGTTCGTCCACTTTATGATTTTTGGCGAATATTGTCAGCTGCGCTTTGTAGATGATTTTCTTCGAACCAATCGATTTTATTTGATCTAGCCTGATCTCATGACATACTTTATTAATGATTGTCATCGTTAGAACTTATTCTAATCTATGAAAGAGATTCACTCATATAAATGATTGATAGAGAAATGACTGATAAGAGTATACCCTATTAATTCGATGTAAGCTCGCACAGGTCCTGCCAGGTTAGTGAACTTTGTTAATTATCCAATTAACTCATATTTTGGTTTACATCTTTTATCATTAACGAAACTTAATTATACCCTGAACCCATTGAAAATGGGTAATAAGGACATAATGTTTTTGTGCAAAATATAAATGTATGTAACAGGCAGAAGAAAGCATCTCCGACCACATAAAGAATATATATTCTTGATCAGCAACAACAGCCGAGTCGATCTAGCCATATCTGTCTATCTGTCCGTTTGTCCGTCAAATTGATAACTTACTCCGTTTCCAAGCAATCAATAAAAATTCATATCGAAATCCTGTTTCTTAAGCAAATTGGATAAATAAACAGAGCTAGAGTCACCAAACCTGATATGCAGCTTCTAAAAGAGTATTGATATATCAAGAATCTTCATTTTGTACTTATCGACACTCCACCGATACCACCGAAAAGCTTTAAAGCAAGTTAATAATCCACCAATTTAAGCTACAATCTTAATGCAGTTGACTTTTTGAGAATACACAGATATTCTATGGTACAATAAGACATACTGTAGAAAATTTCATTAAGATTAGTTTTTGTTTGTTTCTCTTTGCTTGCGACGCAAATGCCAAGATTTGTATCCATGAACACACACTAATGCGCGTCTGCCTCGAATTCTATCAACAGCATTGCAATTGCGATTGTGCTGCTATTTAAATTCGTTTTTTCTCACCGAGGCTCAATTATAGGTATGTCTGTCGTGAGTTCGTGTCCTACCGAGGAAAGTAAATTTTCGGTCAGTTGCAAGTTCGAACCCTGCCAATGGAACTTTTTTTTAAATTTATCTTTATTAATTGAAACGAGCTGCATTTGGTGTTGGAATAAGAGGGTTCAGGCTATTCCCTAGTCGGAAGCTCCCGACTAGAACCTCTTACTTACCAACAAATGTGAGGCTGGACTGTGACGGAATTAAAGAGTTGGTGCAAATAGGCAAATTATTTGCACAAGCAACAACAGTTTATGAAGCAAGATATATTTTACTACGGCGTACGTGTCTCAAAGGTGCGCGCGTACAAAAGGTGCTACAGCCCTGGTAATGACAGGAGCTTTACGAAATTAATAATAATTGATAGAATAAACGACAAGCTGAGTTCCAGAGCTGGCAAGGCCATCGGACATTGAGAATGGGTTTATAGCCAGTGACATTAGAAGCCAACAAACACGGAGACGAGCAAATATGCCTCGTTGCATGCCAAGCGTACGGACAACGCGTCGTATGCTCAACATGAACGCAAGTCTGTCAGCAGCTGGTATTCATTATTAATGTACGAGGGGGTGTCAAGGTATTGTGCATATTATAAATATTATTGCAATCAAACTAAATATAACTCAAAAACAAATATTTTTGAATTAACTATCGAGTATACAAGCACATAAGCCTTAATATCCTCGCAGATAGATATGTATCATATCAACATATATTAGAGGGAGAGTGACTGACCGGTGAGTACCACATAGCCCTATAATTACTAGAAAGATGTTATTTTAAGGAAGCTTACTGTTTCGTCGATTGTATGCATTTAAAGACCTTAACGAAATATCGCTTAACGAAAAATCGGCCGCCAGGGTCCAGGAAATATCTTAAGAAAATAATAATAATAGTTGTTTTGCTTCCCAAATGTAGTCGACCCTAATTGTTGCATGTTTAATTCAAACTTTTATTACTTCTTATCGGTGTTTTAGGCATTTCCAAAAACTAAAAAATTGAATATACTTGTTA
The DNA here is from genome assembly GCA_037075305.1 of Drosophila kanekoi. Taxonomy (NCBI): domain Eukaryota; kingdom Metazoa; phylum Arthropoda; class Insecta; order Diptera; family Drosophilidae; genus Drosophila; species Drosophila kanekoi. The sequence goes on from JBAMCE010000066.1 coordinate 1,739,791, forward strand.
TATAGAATATCTGGTATAGTAGTATATCTGGAGATAATCCAAAAATGGTAATAACATATCAGAAAATGACGCACTCTTAGAAGTCCTTAACTCTTTTTTGAGAAAACCTACTGATAGGGCCGTTTTCGCATTTTCCGTTGAAAGCCATAAAGTAACTATTTGGATTAAGTCATACGCTAATTATTCTGTGGGGCTTCAATCTGGCCAAGTGTCCTCTCTGGTCGAAATTTCGTTCAGGTTGCTGCAATCTCCACATTTTCGCCTACTGTTTCACCCACCAGGGGCCTAAATATTGTGGTGTGCTTTCCCGAGCTGTTGAACTATAGAAGGAGTTTTTTTTAAGATTTATGTTCTCTTTATTTTAGATACCATTTTTATTTATTTCGCAACTTCTTTGGGACTCGGTGTCTCCTGCGCAACTGAAACGGTAGCCTTACCACTGATTGGTCTTCGTTATCTTTTTGGTTGGGCCCTTCGTGCTATGGGCTGATTTCGGTTTTACGTCGTCCAAAACAGATACGAGGTTTGTGAGGTTCGGCGTGCTCTAATAGCCGTCTTAGCTCTGTCGTCGAGTAGCTGTATGGCTATCAACTCATACAGCACAGTTATGTTCTCTATGGAGTAGAGGGTCTCTAGTGGGATAGAGGGTCGTGTGCCATCTAGCTTTTTAACCAGTTTATAAATCTCGTGCTCTATTTTACCTTTGTTGGTTCCGCTTAGTGTACGTATCTTATGGGACGGCTATCGGTTCACCTTCTGGTTGTGTGACTATTTTACTCCTCTTTGCAAATGCGTCACAGCTCTCCTTCAATTAAAGGGTTTGATTCGATCTCATTTAATGTTTCCCAACTAACAAGTCGTTCTAATTGTTTGCTTTACAATCGTATTATGGCCTCATGATTATCAAAAAGTAGTGATTGAATGCGAATGCTGAAACCCGCGTTCAAGGATTCAGGGCCAGATCCACGCCAACTGATTGGCGACAAGTTAAAAAGCGTGCTTGGAGATTAGCCATGTTTAAACGGGATGGTGGCGGTAACAAAAGTGGTGGCCCACAAGTTTGATGTAGCTTGTGTAGATATAAATTGCGGAATGCACTGAGCTCTGACCATACTCGCATATTTATTTACCTTTTTGCAGTTTATCGCCCATCTACTCTCTGTCTCTCTCTTCTGATTCCTTGTGGCAACTCCAATCGACTTGGTTCTTGATAACTGACATTCTGTTGTTTTTGCCGTACATTATGAATTATCCATAAACAGCTAAAAATGTTCCAAACACGTTCAGTCAAAGAGTGGACCATTTAAATTCAATTGGAGTGACAGGTTCACAAATGTCTTTTTGCCAATCCAAACAAACATACAACTCAAAGCTTTACAATCACATAGAAATCTAAACAATTGACTGACCTGGACACATAGGTACAATAGCATTACTTGGACAAGTTTGTGCAAGTCGGTCGAAAATTGTGCGTAGTAAATCAGTGAACCAAGCTTAGACGTAGCAATCGGGCCGCTGGAACTAAGGAAGAGCTGAAGCTGAGGCAACAAACTAAAGTCTTTTTTTTTAAATTCTATGGGAAGAAATCAAACGGATATTTAAGAAAATGTATGTGCGTCTTTTAAGCTTTGATCCGAGCACGAGCGAACAAATATTTAGTATACGCAGTGTGAACTGTGCCAAGCAAATCGTGTGCATAGGTTAGTGCGTGCGCAGTACAATTCAATTGGATTTATGTTGCACGTGATTGCAAAATGAAGTTAATGTGCGGACCAATACAACTAGCCAAAGAGGCGAACTCTGTGAGTTCGGCGAACTAGTCGCCAGTATAAGAAAAATGATTGTTGAGCTTCTTTAGGGGGCAGAAATCGTAACTTGTTTGTCATGTTATCAATAAGCGACACGTCAAACGAGCAACGGCAATCACATAGGCGAAAGCAAATTGAATGAGCATACTAAAAATAAAAGGAAAACTAATATACGAAAGCATTATTGCAAGGAAATGGCAAGGAAATGGAAGTCTGTACGCCAAACTGGACACATTAAACTTATAAGCAGCTTGAGCTAAAACAACAACAACAAACTGAGCAGGGAAGCGCATCAATGAAATATTTATGAGCTCCATCATGTAGATTTATGTGGGCGGAGAGTCCGAGCTGAGAGCGAATTGAACAATTTATTGACTGGATTTGGCGTTGGACTACGATGTGCCACTTGAGTAAAAGGTACTCTTAAGTTATCTCCGAGTTTTATGTTTTATAAAATACTTTAAGTGACAAAAGCAAAACGGGGTTTTAACAACAAAATTGAAACTTTTTAATCCAAAAATTTGAAGGCATACTTTTTATTGTAATTAACAACCTATTTGGAACGTAGGACCTCCTACGTGTTTTGGCTGGCCTTATGTTTTGGGCATCTCGTGCGAATTGCAAGAATTTTTGTATACATGTACTCACACACATTGCATCTTCTCTTGAAGTCTAACTAGTCTATCATTGCAATTGCGATTATATTGCAGTAATTTTTATATCGTTGCAGATGGTATTATAATTTTGTCGTGAAATGTGTAACGAATAGAAGGGGACAACCCCGACCCCATTAAATATGTATATAATATAATCAGTATAAGCAGCCGAGCCGATATAGCCATGTACGTCTATCCGTCTTTCCGCATGTCGGTTTCTTTGTTCTATATTATTATTTTTTGTTTATAAAGATATATTGACCAAAATGGGCCTTTTTTATACCCTTATCCTATTGAAAATGGGTAAAAAGGGTATAATAAATAAATAATAAATAATATAATAAAGGAAGCATCTCCGACCCCATAAAGTATATATATTCTTGATCAGCATCAACAGCCAATTCGATCTAGCCATGTCCGTCTGACTGTCCGTCCATCTGTCCGTCCGTCCATCTGTCCGTATGTATGAACGCAAGGATATCAGAACCAATAAGAGCTAGAGACTTGAAGTTTTAGCTGTAGGACCTCCTAGTGCCTGCGCAGATCGTGTTTGTTTCTAATAATCGAAAACTAACTCCGTCTCCAAGTAATCGTGCCGTTTTTTTTTTTAGCAAATTGGGTAAATAATAAGAGCTAGAGTCACCAAAGGAGACATGTTTATTCTAGACTCGTATATATTTATCAAGTATCCTTAATTTTATACCTATCGCCACCTTGCCGCTTCTACCTCATAGCTATAAATCAAGTTAATAGCCCAGCTTGTATTGCCCACCAATTTACGCTACACTTTAAATGTAATTAACTTTTTGAGAATACACATATATTCTATGGTATAATAAGACAGACTGTAGAAAATTTTATTAAGATCGGTGAAGAAACACGTGCTTGCAGCTAGCGCAAATTTCAAGTAGTTCTGTATACATGTACACAAACACATTCATGCGCGTCTGCTTCGAATTCTATCAGCATTGCAGTTACGCTTGTTGTGTTTTTCTGAGCTGCTATTTTAACACGTATTTTTCTCAATAAGACTCAATTATAGATGTGGCTGTTGAGTAGAGATGGCGGCAAGTAGTGCGTTTAGTTGCAAATTTGAACACGGCCAAGGGAACTTCTTTTTTTTTTTATTAATCTATCTTTATTACTAAACGAGCGCGTAGCGCGAGTTGCATTTGGATTGCATTTTTGTTGGAATTAGAAAGTTCAGGGTATACCCTAGTCGGGAACTCCCGACTAGAACCTCTTATTTGTTTTTATTTTAACAATTAAAACTTTTTAAGTTAAAGTCATAAATGTTGCATAGTCCTAAAATTATAAATTTAATCTTCATAAACGTCTTGCATTTACAAGACACTCCCTGAAATCTGAATAGTTAAAGTCGCCATTAAACAACGACAACAAATAGTAATGTGCAAGCTGAGTGAGAGAAAAGACGACCCAGCATTAATTACTTGGGGTTGTCACTGAGGCATCCTATAGCTGACTTTAATATTTATGGTCTGCGCTAGACGGAATAATGTGCTGCTAAGGTAAATAACTGTTTGGAATGCCAAGCAGCAGCTGGCCAACGGTCACCTATATTTATTTAAAAATTCGCAATAATTATAAGTTACTCAGAAAGCTCGGAAAGTGCGGATAACGCAGAGCGGAGCACTCAACACTTCTGATTGCGCTGGCACCTAATGCTGAAGAGTACGATAATGATGTCAAGTGACGAGCTTTACTCTACTACCCAGCACTAACAGACCACCCAGTAAGCGACTACACGATTTAAGATAAATGACACAGCAAAAAGAAATGAGTGGAAAACTTGCTGCTGATACAATTTTTTTACAGGCATTATTGAACAGCAGCTAGAGCTGACGATCAAAGAGCATAACCTGTTCAAGCATTTTAAATGCAACAAGCTCACTCGGATTTCCTTTATACGAAACACAAAGTTTTCCTTTATTTTCACAAGACGAGGTATGGCATTCGGATGACGGTATTCGAGTGTTTCTGTAGGTGTGTTAGCTTGGGAATTTAATCAAGAAGTCGAGATAATCAAGCATAACACATTGAAATAAAAATTTAAGTGGGAAATGACTGTAAATATATGTTCTCTACATGAAAACTTATCCTAGCAACAAATTACCGGATCATAACAATAATTTTGTATGTAAATAGTATTTACATAATACTATCTTTGTTATGCTCTAGATATTCAAACAAAAGTAAGCAAGTGCACATATGCCATGATATATCGTATCACATTTATTTAATAAATCTTTTCAGATGCAAACAAGTCAACATCAAAAACATTTATTAAATCTCATATATAGGAGAAAGTAGATAACCCATAAACCAATGAACCGAGGTCGACGAATATAGTATATTATGTTTTGTCAATGTTTGACTTTTGTGCCCGTTTTAATTAATCTGACATAAATTACAGCCAGGAATTAAACATTGGAAGCAAAATAATATGGGAATAAGAGTTGTATTCAAAGTGAAACAGAAAAATCATCATTTTGAAGTTTTTTTTTTTAAAATCTCTTTGGAATTAATAACATTTTCTGCCGCAGTGGATCGAATCCCGACCCTGTTAGCGGAAATTTGATAATTGTACATCGACAGCTCACAAACACACACACAAACAAACAGCTTTTAGAAAGATCTGCACAATCATCGCGTATAAACAGTTAGTTTGCTTATTGCTCGGCCATTTTATAAAGAGTCGATGTTAAAAATATTTCGAATTCTCGTCCTTGCCTTGCTACGTATTTGTATTTGCTGCTATTGATTGCTAAAATTATTATAATGAACAAAAAATATATATATTAAAGGCGGATGCCACACCCAAATCGTGATCTGATGGTCTCTCTTTGTGGACGTAAAAGCAAAAACATTATTCGGTGCGCTTTCTCAGGGCAACGGACTTGTTTAATGTTTTATTTATATATACATTTTATCAGTTTTTTGTTTTTATGCCCAGGTGCTAAATGGAACTGCAAACGTTTTTGGTACGGAATGACTTGGTATTTATTTAGGTTGAAATCTATAATTAGGTTATGTCAGGAAATCATATTATAAGCTACTGGCCCTCGATTGCAAACTGAAAACAGTAATTAAAAAATCATTCCGAGCCTAGATAATGGAATGCAGCCTGACAGCTTTATCTAAGCAGCCGAATTTATCAGTTGCCTTGGCAGCTCTATTAAAAATTTATTGTTGAATGTAAATTTTTTGAGGTGGCCTCTCATAGAAATGTTTATAGCGTTTACATTTATCGGGGCCCATATATTCGAATAATTGATGTAAGCTGATGTAGGATGTACATTTTCTTTTACCATATATGAGGTATATAGTGCTAGTTTTCGCAACCTTTCCATATTTTAACTATTTTGTTGGCTGGCTCGAGGTCCGGGTTTGTAAAAATAAGCAGTAGAAAACAATTTTATTGTATATTTTACATATGACATATATACAATATAAACAAGTAAGAGGTTCTAGTCGGGAGCTCTCGATCTTAATGAAATATTCTTCAGTATATCTTATTGTACCATAGTGTATTTGTGTATTCTCTAGAAGTCAATTTCATTTAAATTGTGGCTTAAATTGGTGGGCAAAACAGCTTAGGCTATTAACTAGATTTATAGCTCTCTGGTGGTAGTGGGGACGGGGCGATAGGTATAAAATGAAAAATACTTGATAAATATGAATGAATTCTTGATAAATATATATGAATTCTAGAGTGAACGCCAATTTGCTCAAAAAAACGGATGTCGATATCGACTTTTATCGATTGCTTGAAAACGGAGTAAGTTATCGGTTATCGGAAACAAACTCGATCTGCGTAGGCACTAGTAGGACCTACAACTAAAACCTTTTCGATTAGAAAATACAACAGCATGTTTTCCTTGCATTATTTTTAAAGGGTGTATTTTCCGTTATAACTTTTGACATCAGTGCAGTAAAATTTGTGCAACAATTTCCGTTGCCCAGAGATTCGGATTGAATTCAACGGATGCGGAGCTAGATCTGTTGTCGGTACTAGAGCTAAATAGCTGTCTGGCAGCCGAGCTGTGTCAGCGCAGAGTAAATGTTTTTGGCATCGTTTATTTTTCCATTCGGTTTCAGTTTTGGTTCTCCGGATATTTGTCTTGCCATGGACAATAATAACTTTAGCCTCTTCCTCGGCCAATTGCGTTTGTTTGAGCGGGCTCTGTGGCTGATTAGCACTTTTTCAATTCGTGCGCCAATATATTTAAAGATAGTCAGAGCTCCAGTTTTGGGTCAGGTCAGACGCAGTCGCAGGTGATTTTGGGTTTGATTGACCAATATCTTGGTTAGCTTGGAGTGAATAGGCAAAATATTTATTTCTAGCTTGGGCTCCTTTTCAATGTTGTCCCGTCATGAAATTATCAATTATTTAATGAATATTTTCTGAGCAACCTTACAAGCAGCCCGATTACCAGATGAGTTTCCAATAGCATACTTATAAGGAAAACGAAGGAGAAGTAATTTGCCCTTATCTAAGAAGCGCAGGTAAAAAAGATCAGGCCGAGTATGCTTAAGCTATCTTTAAAAGCAAAAAGGTCATTTGTACAACTTTCTAGATCAATCGTTCCTATGGAAGCTATATGATATAGTAGTCCGATGTAAATAAGATTTTGCAAAAACGTTGTGAGCATAGTGAAACTATGTTAATTTATGTCAAGATGTCTTGAAAAACAAGAACTTAATTTTAGACCGATCGTTCCTATGGCATCTATATGATATAGTTGGTCAGATCCAGCTGGCTCCAACATATGTACTGCGTGCAGATAGAGGCACTTCTGCCAAATTTCATGACGGTAGGTTTAAAACTGAGAGACTAGCTCGCATAAAAACAGACAAGCGGACAAACGGACATAGCTATATCGACTTGGCTGTTGATACCGATAAAGAATATATGTACTTTATGGGGTCGGAGATGTCTCCTTCTGTGCACACATTACACAGTTCACGGCAAAATTATAACACTCTCAGCAGGTGTATAATAAGCATCAACTAAAACTTTTGAAAAATATTTGCTAAAATTTACAACATACATATTTTATTGAATGTCGATTTTCTATAATTAGATTAAAACAGTTTCTTAGGGGTATTCTAATTTGAAATATATATTTCTAGTAAAAGAAAAATTGATGCATTTTTGGCGATAGTTGCCTTGGGCAATGCCAATAGGCTGGAATTGTTGCTAATGTTGCTGCCTCAGACAACTACAGAGACGCCGTTGACGCCCACGCTGTTTTTGCTGTTGCTAACACGAACAGCCGCATCATTAACTGGCTTATTCTTATCTTACTGCATGCCGTCGCCCATTCCCTTGATTTGCATATGCTCGCGATGCTGCCGTTGTTTTTGATGCTGCCTACCGCGGGTGCTATGGGTATATATGTGGTGGTGGTGGATGGCTGCATCCGCTACCTATGTAATTGCCTCCAATTGGTATATACGTTGTATTCATATTTTTCGGAACCATTGTAGTATCTGCAACACAGAGATGATGAGATGGAATGTGTGAGTGGACATGATTAATTGCGGGGCATATTAATGTGTTATTTATGATTATTCGCTGAATGGCTACCTTGGCGGGAAGACAACCACAAATTAGTCCAGTTGCTCACCACGCAAAAATATTATGAGATACGTAGTTCCCTCGTCTCATTGCTCACACGACGCGTATTTCGATATAAGGTAAAGCTCAATTCAACCCGTGTGCCACATGTGTCATTCATATTATATTAGTGGCAAACGGTTACATAACAACAATTCCTTTTCTTTGAACAACATCTCCTAATAGTAGAACGATTAAGCTTTAACTAACCTACGGGAAAAAAATTTAATAATGTTAATAGTTCTAGCGTCGACCTTAAAGAACATTTGAACTGCGTACAAACTACAAGTATGTTTACAGATACAATTAAAGATACAAATAAAATTAAGACTATCTACTTGCTAAATTGTTTAGAATAGAAGATTTTATATGAGTAAGAGAAGACTCCGAGCATAACACTCGGTAATGCTTGGTGTCATCACAGAGAATCCTGAACGGTTCATGCAAAGCATAATAAGTTTAGCAAAATTGATGCGATAAGGGGACAAAATAACTTGTTAGTCTAATAGGGATCGATAAATTGAATTGGCTAGTCAACATAGAAGAGTCGATTTAACCAGTAAATAATTTATGAATAAATATTATACCCAGCAAGGTTCTACGAATAATCAAAGAAAGTAGGCTGATCATCAGAAGTCTGCTGGAGTATCACGGGTAAACAACAAGAATTGTTTGTCATGATGGATAGCGTATTGTGGTGAATCAGACCGTACCAAAAATATATAAAGAGCTTTTGTCGTGTACGGATCGTCAAACTCCTTCGACCATGGCTTGATAAAACCCATAACATTACTGGCCTTATTGACCACGGTCTTCACAAAGACTTAAATTTAAGTTTATTATCAAGGATGACACCTAGATCATTAACTTCATTAGAAGTACTGTTAACACGCTCGAGCGATAAGCTATCAAGGATTTAAGAAACCAATTAAGGAGGGCTTCTATAAAAAGTAATTACCTTACATTTGGAACCGATTAGGTTTAAGAGGTTGGCTAGACACCAAGTCTGAAACGCATCAATGTCAGCTTGTAAGAGATAGCATGATGCCATATCTATACATGCAAGGCATAATTTTACATCATCAGCTTACATTAATACTCGAGAGTGAGACAGTATCGAGGGAAGGTCATTGATGAAAAGAGTAAAGAGTAGCAGGGCAAGATGACTACCTTGAGGAACATCGGAAGTCACCAGGATAGTTTAGAAAGCGAATTTCTGAAAATAACCATTTGGTTTCTATTACGCAAATACTCTGAAATCCAGTTCAAGAGAGTGACTGGGAAGCCGAGAAGGCATAATTTATGAAGCAGCTAGGAGTGGTTGACAGGGTCGAAAGCCTCACTGAAATCAGTATAGATGACGTCAGACTGCATTCTTTTCTTAAGCCCATCAATTACAAGCGAAGTATACTCAAGAAGGTTAGTGGTTGTAGATCTGCGCTTCACGAACCCATGCTGAGAAGGTGAAATAATAGAACTACATAAATGTTGTAGTTGAAATGTTATAATTCTCTCAAAAGCTTTAGGTATAGCGGATAATTTGGTAATATCTATATAGCTTTCGACATCGAACTTAATCGCTTTCTTATGGAGAGGGATAATTTATAATTCCTTCCAAATGGTCGGAAAAGATGAAGTGTTTCCGGACAATTCAAAAAGTTTTAAAACAGGTTTACCTAATGCTGCATCGCAGTATCTAAGCACACAAGCAGGAACACCTTCAGGGCCCGGTAATTAAACCGGCTTGATAGTGTTAAGGTCGCTAAAAAGAGAACCTTCGGTTATAATGGAATTTAAGATGCAGTTTGACCTCTGGATAAGGCTGATTTTTATTATACCTAGAGGAGGAGTGGGAAGTTTGAAAAAAGATTGCGAACAGAACGGCTATGCTGGATCAGTGTTCGCGCTCTCATCTGCAAACTTAACCGAAGAAGGCAAAATGGAATTGACAAAGTTAAAAATTGCTTGAAGGCGACAACGTCGAAAGTAATCCTTATAACAGATGGAATTTTGAGTTGAAAAACTTGATAGGGCAACAGCATAACGGGAGAAATCAGAATGATTTCCCGATTTCTTAAACTTTTTATAGCACCTCGACTTCACATTGCTTAACCTCATAAATTCACTTGAGAACCAGGGAGGCCTATCAGGCCCCGCAGTGTGATGAAGAGGAATGCAGACATCAAAAATCGAGTAAAAGGTATCATAAAATAGTTTAATGGCAACACCAATATCTGCACAATTGTACAGTTGGGACCAACCGACTTGCAGAATAAGATAATTCAACTTATGAAAATCAGCCTTTCGATTCCTTGATAGGGACTCGGTCTAGTAAATCAATGACCAATTCCAGAGTTGGATGAAAAGGGTCTTCAGGAAGGGTACGCGGATTAATTCTGTGCATAACACTCTCGAACGAATCCAACACGAAAATTCTTCAATTGCGCACACGATTAACCTGACTTAAGGACATTTAATGTAGGTCATCAGTAAATTCGTTTGACGAAGACGGCAACAGAAAGCTTGCGTCTGATGGTGATGACCACTCGACACCTGGATGATTAAAGTCCCTAAGAGGGTTAATTGAATCAACTGACCAACTACTGTTGGTTAAATCTAGTTGAAACTATCCTTGTACCAAAATATATTTGTCTTGGATAATTTGTATGCTAAAGACGCTTTAGATCTCTAGTTGTCACTTCTGTTTATTTTATTTGTGGCGAGCAGGTTATTATAAAATTGGAATGCAGACTCCTGCGAGATGAAATATGCTTATTATTATTATATTATTATTATTATTATTGTTTTTTTTTTTTTTTTTTTGTTCTGAGTGAATTGTTGGGTGTCAAACGTCGAGTACATGAAACATAATTCGTATTAAAAATTTAAGCAGTTGTGTCACATCAAATGTGCTCAAATGTTATTAAGCTGAGTATTTTTACACCCTTTGATCCAACAACAAGACAACAATATAAATTTTATAAAATTCCCGTATAGTTGAAATGAAAATTTAATGCTCTTTATGCAGAAAGCATATATTTATAATAGTAAACAGAAAATGTACGATTTAAATAAGAAAGAGGAAATTAAACTATTTACATAACAAATATTTAAAACAATACAAATGAAAACAAATGGATATCCCTGGCATTTTCGTTCATATTATAGATTTTTTTAAAGGCTTTAAGCAAAGATAGCTTTAAACTAACCACATTTTTAAATTAGTTGTGAAATGTAATAAAGCTGGCTTTAATTTGTAGAATATAAAAATACAGTCCTACAGGACAGCCAGTTATAAGTACAAACTCGCACATAACAGATTACATAAAAACGCTTTGCTTGGATTGGATATTGTTGTGCCAAATTTCTCTTACATGCCAGTATGTTTTAAGGGGTATTAAGCCCAGCTGTGAGTTACACATCCTGCCGCACTTTACGCATGGAAGTACAATACATATAAGGAAACGCATGTGCGATTTATTTGATTTCAATTGAAGGAAGAGGGCAACATCTGGCGAACTCGCCCTTATCCTCATATGCAGCCTATTCCCCGCCCCAAGGGCGTTTTTCAAAGATTTCTGCCTCAATCTGCGCAAGGTTGTGCAATTGACATACAGATACGCACAAAGGATGTAGTTGCAAAAAAATGTTAACGCGGACAAACGAATTTTGATTTGATATGTTGATGAACTGAAATCGAAATTGGAATGGATTTGCAAAGAATTACGTGAATACGCAGCGCACAGCTGTTCGCACAATGGCCCGAACACACAAGGGCGCACTCCTCGCAAATTGAGTGCGAACATATATCGAACACACACAAGCACACTCACCTCTTCGTGGGGATAACTAATGTATGCCATTGATACATCAATTGAAAGTTGCGTAAATTATGCTGCACAAAAGTGCGTGCAGCATGTCAATCACATCTAATGCTATGCTAGCCAATTTCTGATTTAAATTCAAAATAACGATAACATCCTTTTGTTTATATTTAATTTATTCATTTGATGAATTAAAAAAAAAAAAAGAATATGTCGACTTAACTATCTGTTTAACTAAAAATGTCGACTACTATCTTTTTAAAAATAAACAATTATTTTGAACTATTCATTTACATTATTAAACAAAAAATATTTACAATAAGTTATTTTATTCTGTATAATAGTAAAAAACACTTACATATATGTATTTTTTTATAGAATTTTTTTCGAATAATCAACTAAATAAATTGTTTTAGGATTTTTATGATATAAAGTTAATAAAACGGGTATAACCTGGTCTTTCCCGTGGCACGTATAGCACAAAATATTTTATATTTTTTATATATTTTTAAAATTTGCTCAAAAAGCCTTAAAAATAATTTTGACTCTGATCGGAACGAGTATTTCTTAAGTTTATATGTAGAGCTTCGTAAAAAGAGAAAAGCAAATCGGACAAAAATTTAAAACTTCACCAAAATAATCCTTACCAAAAATGTGATATTCATATACATTTTTGGAAATGAATTTGAGCTCGAAACGTCGCCCACCAAATCATTGACCTCCATTTCCACCAAGGATGAATGGATTTTTCAAAAAGTCTGAAACGCATGTCAAATGAATTTGAGCAAAGATCTTTGAAATTGGGTTTGAGTGTGACGCTGATCGGATGGTAAACAAAAATGCTTCATACAAACGTTTTTTACGATTTTTCCACACTTGCGGGTGAAATTTTCCAAAATCTTAACGCCTTAGCGTGCGTCTTTATTACATAAGGTATATGCAGTGACAATTTCAGCTTCGTAGCTGAAATGGTATGGTTTAGGCATTGCATTGATCACCATTCAGTCAGTCAGTCAAGACAAACAGTCTTATATATAGATATTTTTTGTCGCCATACATAATATTTCAAAAACTTTAGATTTGAAAAAGGAAGAAGTAGTAGCTACTTAGCCGCAAGTCCTAGTGCCTATGTAAGTAAAATAACAAGAAGATTTTTGTTAGGCAGCTGAGAAGAGGGTATTGAATCGTCAGGTACGCACCACTCTTATTTGCTTTGATGCTGTACTCTATTTGTGCAGTACGAAAGTATGCAACAGTCACAACCCTTCAGCTCAAATTATTTAAAAGTTTTAACGAAAGACTGAATAAAGTAAACAAGCTACAAAAACAAATCATTTCATGTGGTTCAACGGCTTAATACGTATAAACAATTACATATTCAGATACAAAAATGACATCAAACTAGACAGGCCGGTGAATGCAGATAAGGTCTCCTCAATTGGAAAGCGTTTTTCCTTTTTGCAATGCAAATGTCTCCAAAGAGCCTTCAACAAGCAACATTACCATGAGTTAGGAACTGAAATAGTTACCAATGGGTCAAATTTGCATGCATACAGCAACCTCACATGGAAATAAAACTGCTTATACTAACGTTGTTGTTTTCGTTTGTTCTTGTATTCCTTTTTTTGTTGGTTTCCCAAAACGTGAACACACTTATCAGACGTCTTAAGGGCATGAAGCCGCGTATTAAGAATCACTTTCGGGCTCACAAGCTCTTCAGTTAGCTGCGCTTGATACTCGATCTACAACGCGCTGGTATGGAGGATATAATAGCACGACACACTCTTATTCGCAATCACGACGATATGGAAATGTACGAGGAATCCGTTATGGCAGATCCATTTGGGATCTCAACAGACACAACATTCCTATCTTGTCCACATCTTCATCGCGCGTCTTGCTTATCGATGAGCAATGGCTGATAAAAAAAAGGACACGGCCTTAAGGTTTTGACCTATTTGAATGGCATATTGGGTGGTAAGTACCATAACCCCTTTATACAAATAACCATGCCATTTGCTGTGTAACTTAAGCTTTTAGGATTTGGCAGCAGCAAATAAAAGGCCAACAGTTGTCTAAGTTATCTCCACAGCTGTTGTCAATCAGACAGCCTCAAATAGAGTGCTGAACTTGTCAAACGCTTTTACTCCAAACAACAAAAGGAGACACTTAAAGGGTAGCTAAGTCAAGTTGAATTTAAGCCGAGAAGCCCTCTCACAACTATCCAAGCGCCCTCTTCCAGGTCAGACAGGATAGACTTCTGTTATTCCAAATATGTGCCAGCTGTGTAAGTATAAAACTCAAGTTTATTAGATACATTGCGGATCGTTAAAGCCATGGTCAGAAATTCAAACCAGAGCTCTTTCATTTAGATTTTGATTTCCTGCAAAAAGAGCCATTGTCTGCGATATTTATTATTATTTATTAATAACCATAATTAAGGTTGCAATCCTTGTCTAAAGTGAACAAGTACATTTTTTTCAGGGACGGAAACTTAACTAATTATCCAAAAAAATACTTTTCAAGATACGGTTTTTCTCAAGTAAAAACGAGGAAGAAAGGCTATCTTCGGCACGCCGAAGATCTAATACCCTTGCAACCTTTTAATGCCGAGAAAATGGTTAATGCCAAGCTTGGTGAAGGTATCTTGATAAACAAAAAAGGCTTTTAATCAAAAACCTAGTTTTCGACCGATCGTTCCTATGGAAGCTATATGATATAGTGCTCCGATCTTAAAAGGATTTTGCATATATATATGAGGAGCTTAGTAAAACTTATAAATGCCGAGTTTGGTCAAGATATCTTAAAAAACAAAATGTTTTTTCATACAAAATCTTTATTTTCGACCGATCGTTCCTATGCCAGCTATATGATATAGTGGTCCGATCTTAATAGGATTTTGGATGTATATGAGGAGCTTAGTAAAACTAATAAATGCCGAGGGTGGTGAAGAGATCTTGAAAAACAAAGTGTTTTTTTTATACAAAAACTTAATTTTCAACCGATCGTTCCTATGGCAGCTATATGATATAGTAGTCAGATCCAGCTGGTTTTGACATATGTGCTGCGTGCAACAGAAAAAGGGACTTCTGCAAAGTTTCATTAAGATAGCTTTAAAACTGAGAGACTAGTTCGCATAGAAACAGACAGCCGGACAGACGGACAGACGGACATGGCTATATCGACTCGACTGTTGATGCTGATCAAGAATATATATACTTTATGGGGTCGGAGATGTCTCCTTCTATGCGTTACACATTTCACGACAAAATTATAATACCCTCTGCAAGGGTATAATAAGTTGATGGAGAGCCAGTCGCGAAACAAATAATTAACTAAGGATTCAACGATTGAGTGATGTGAAAAATCAAGTTCACGAACCGAACCTACAGGTGGGACATTGGTTCCATATTTATTCTTGATCAGCATCAACAGCCGAGCCGATCTAGTTACCATCTTAGAACCGATAAGAGCTAGAGACTTGAAATGTTAGCTGTAGGTCCTCTTAGTCCATACGCAGATCGAGTTTGTTTCCGATAATCGATAAATTACTCTCTTTCCAAGCAATCGATAAAAGTCGATATCGAAATCCTGTTATTGAGCAAATTGGCTTTCACTCTAGAATAGTACGTATATATCAGGTATCTTTCGTTTTATACCTATCGCCAGCTCCCCGCTACCACCGCGGAGCTAAAAATCAAGTTAATAACCCAAGTTGTATTGCCAACCAATTGAAGCTACAATTTTAATGCAATTTACTTTTATAAAATACACAAATATTCTATGGTACTATAAGATATACTGTTTACAATTCTAAAATGTAAAATTTAACACGTGTTTGCGGCGCTAGTGCAAATTCCAAGAATTTCTGTATACATGCACACACACACATTCATGCGCGTCTGCTTTGAAATCTATCAACAGCAATGCAATTGCGATTGCTTTTCAATTGCGATTCAATCATTGGTGTAGCTGTTGAGTAGAGGCAGTGGCAAGTGGTGTGTATGTCGCGAGTTCGACCCGAGGATACCATTTGTTTTTTAGGCTGTGGCGGTTGTATGGAGACGGCAGCAAGTAATTCGGTTAGTTGCGAGTTTTTACCCTGCCAAGGGAACTTTTTTTTTTCTTTATCTTTGTTACTACTAACGCAAAAGAGCGCGTAGCTAGCTGAATATGGTGTTGGAATAAGAGGGTTCAGGGTATCCCCTAGTCGGGAGCTCCCGACTAGAACCTCTTGCTTGTTTTATGTTGAACTTGCGTCACAATTATGCTATGATTTTGGATTTCAGTGTGTTTAAAATTGGCCTAAAGGGTATATCAAGTAATTTACAATTGTCTATCCTATTAACTTCGTTTAGACAGCTTTATTCTGGATACAGTGGTGTTTGCTTGCACACAACATCTATAAATAATTTTGACAAGCCTGACATCTATTTAAGTGTACATCTTGCCAAATGAAATCAATAAATCTTTCTGCATACTAAAAGTATTGCCGCCGGTTATAAGCAACTTCAGCAAGTTATTGGGACAGCTAAAATGATATTTCCAAACATGCGACACACTAATGGAAAGCCCGATATGACTTTGTGACCCACAGCAATTTATTTTTCATTTAAGAGTACACAATTTTCAGATTTAATCTCTTATTTTGACAAATTACTGTTGTTTTGCATTAGGCGATAAATTTTAAATTGTTTCTCGATTAAATCTTTTGAATAAACGTAGCAATAAGGCATACGGTAAATCTAAATGTATTTAAACTTTACCTTAACAAGAATATTTTAATTTTTAAAATTGCACTGTGTCAAAAGTTTTTTAGATGCGCAATGTGATAATGTTCCAATCATTATTTCAGAGTAGAAAAGTAAAAATAATACCTTAAATCGAGTTACAAAATCAAAAGCTTTACCAAGCAGAAACAATATATACATATAGGAAGAAATAGTTAACTAAATACGATATATAAACATTATGCACACGCACGATTATTGTATAAACAAACCTAACTAAAAGAACAAAAGATGTAGCGGTCAGGTTGGTGTCAAAGTGGAAATGAAATTTAAAAAGGATGAAGAATATGAGAGAAACAGGAGAGGGAGTACGCAAGAGATTAGGCGACAATCTGCCAGAGCGGAAATTAAAGTAAGAGTACTTGTATGGAGAAATAATGTTTATAATCTTATAATCAATGCATAAAAACCTGTAAGAATGCAGAGAATCCAGAGCCTTTTCGTAAATGAAAAGGAACAAATAAAATTTTACGAATATGCTATGTGAAACCATAAAGGGTTGCTTTTGTGGGACTTAAGCATAGAAAGTGCGCTAAAAATCAACACTTTAGTTGCTGAGGGATTTGGAGAGGGAATTTGTTTACTTGGCAGGGGCTTTGGAATAATCTTGCAGTGTTTACGTCAGTTTCTGGACACTTAAGTTAAATTGCAAATTGTAAAGGTACATTGTGTCTGAATTTGTATGTGCCTGAACCACGATGTTTCAATTTGTGTGACCAACTAAACCGAGTCTTGACCCCATGTTGGGCCGCTTCTGACCTTTGAATTTATATTGTGTCGAGTGCTGACTTTTGAAAATGCACTCAACTGTAATCTGTATGTTTCGTTACAGTTTTGTTTGGATTGCTTTTCGGGGCTTGAAATGTGTTTGTTTTTAGTGCTGATCCTTAGACGAGCTTTGGTCTGTTAGAAATGCAAACTAATTACACATTATTTTTATTTACTTGCTGCCCAAGTTCCAAGAAAAAACTCATTAAGCCAGATTACATAAAACTTGTTGGGAAAATTTTTCAACATTTTCCCTAAATTAACAGAAAACTTTGATGATGGTCTTTGCGTTTCTCATATACTCAAAGCAACCAGCTTTTCCGGTTTAAGACGCAACAGAGACAACTTTGCCAATGTCGAACGCGACTCAAACAAGCATCCGGTGCTTGTTAGTAGGCGTGGCAAGTATCCACTTCTCTGACAGCTTTTTGCTTATACCAAATTAACAAGAAAGACATACCATTTAAAGCGAAACTCTCTGCTGCTCGCCCTCTGCTTGAGTTTGGCCAATGCAATATGCATTAGATGACAGGACCGTCGTGCTGACTTTAACAGTCACTGACTTATTAGCTACCCTACTTTGCTCGCAAAACAATTGGGTTCCAGTAACCCACATGGCCTTGCGTCGCGCTGATAGATAGCGCAAGTCAAGTTTACCTCTAGATAAGATTCTAGAAGAGGCTTCCTTGCCATCTTCCTTTCGTGTATCAGGCAGAAGAAAGCATCTCCGCCCCCATTAAGTCCAATCTCTAAAAATCTATATCGAAAACCTGCTTTTTGATAAAATCTCTAAAGTTAAATAAGTAGCTGCTTGATTAGTATTATTATATCAAGTGACTTTCATTTTATAGGTATCGTCATCCCCCGCCATCACCACGTAGCTATAATTCAAACAAGACAATTGCAATGTTAATTAATTGTCGATCAATAATCGACTATAATACGCAAAAGTTATTCAAGAAAATGTGTGCTTATACTGGAAATTTCCAGAATTTCTGCACAACACACTTTCATGCGTGTCCTTATTGAATTCTATCAACAGCATTGCAATAACGATCATATTGTTGACTCTTCTGTGTTCACGTGTTGCTACTTCAATTCGGTTTTTCTCGTCGAAAATTAGTTGATGTTATGGCTGTTTAGTGGAGGCAGTGGCAAGAAGTGAGGTATGTCGTTTCCTATTGAGCCAATTTTTTTAAATTATTTTAGCTACTGATAAAGCAAACTGCATTTGGTGTTGGTAAATGACGGCTTAGATTCAGGAACTCCTGTCTAGAGCCTCTTACTTGCCTTAATTAATTTTAATTTAAATGTAATATTGGAAAAACAACTTATTTAATTAAGTTTTTAGAATTTTATACCTGCTATATATGTTCAGATAAACGATATTTATCAACTTCGAAGCAATAAGAGCAATCGAAATAAGGCTAATTCGTTTTTAATATTCCTAGTCAGTGTACCTTATATGGGTATCTACTTGAAATTCAATATCTCATGTCTAACTTTCTAAATCCTATGTGGTCAGAAAATTGATATTTATCGATATCGCGGAAAGTTAGCTATCGGTCATCATTTACTAAAATTTATTTGAACGCGCTATAGGAGAAACTACATTTGAAATTTATAGTTCTTGTAGTTATTAAATACATTAAATAGAATTGTTCTTAGAGAGCGACTGACAATTTATCCGCTAATGCTGGTCAAGAAATGAGAAAAACTCGTTGCAAGCGCAACATTAAAAGATGATAAAAAGGCTGAAATGCGACAAACACCTGACAACCCGACAATCAAGGACGCACTGACTGACAGTCAGAGTTAAACCCAGGACAGGCCAGGCCAAGCCACAAAGTACGGCTACACCAACACACATAATCTGAAAGAGTCAGAGAGCGAGAGAGACAGCAATAGCGACTCGACATACTTTTTTTATTTACGCTGGCTACGCCAGCTGGGCGCCTTGGCTTACCACTGTCGTTGTTGTTGCTATTGTTTATACCCCGAACTAATTGTAAGCAAGTAAGAGGTTCTAGTCGGGAGCACCCGACTAGGGAATACCCTGAACCCTCTTATTCCAACACTAAATGCAGCTCGTTTGAATTAATAAAGACAAATAAAACGAGGAAGAAAGGCTATCTTCGGCACGCCGAAGATCTATACACCGCAACCTTTTAATGCCGAGAAATGGTGATGCCGGCTGGGGAGATATCTTGATAAACATAAAGGCTTTAATCAAACTGTTGCGCCCGCGGGCATGGGAGGCATGGTTGGGGCCGATTAAAGGTTTGTTGGGGAGGAGATAAAAACGAGGGGGGGGGGGTGTAACAAAAAAAATTTCTTCAAAATTAATTTCCCGCTGGGGGGTATATGGGGCGGTCACGGGGATTATGGAGGAGGGGGTTATTTATATACGAGGTGGGGGAGTTGTAAAACAAAAAACTTTCCAAAATTTTCCGCGGGGGGCGTGGGATGGGGTCCGGGGTGATAGGTTTGATTTGGGGGAGGTAGGAATAATAAGTGGGTGGGGTTTGGCAGAAACTTGAATTTTATATATTTAATTAACCGTTCGCCGGGTGTAGGGTAGTGGCGGCGGGGGGTGTGGGGCGGAGGGGGGGAGGAACGGGTAGATAGATATGACCGGGAGGGAGAGACGAGGGGGAGGGCGGGCGGGATTGATGGTGGGGGGCGGCGCCTCCGCTTACATAACTAAAAGGGTATAAGGTAAATGATCACTCGCGGTGGTCGTGGGTATATGGGGGCCAGGGTGGTTTGGGAGGTTTGTGGAGCTGGTGAGGAATTCGGAGATGTCGGAGGTGAGAGATATATCATATAAATATATTTACATATCTGCTATGGTGTATGGCAGCTTGGGGGGGGTTTGAGGGTTGGGGGTGGGGGGCAGATCAGTGGGTCGAGTTTAAAAAAAATAATTTAACACTCTTCTAATTCGTCGTCGCCGGTGGGGGGTGGTTGTGGTGGGTATGCATATGTATGTGATCTAAGTCGGCTAATTAAGCGTTAGGGCGTTGGAATATTAAAATACATATTTTTTACCTTCTGCGGGGTGTAGGGGAGGGGTGGGGAGTGGGGGGGGGAAAGGGCGGGAACAAAGTGTAAGATGTTTGGTAGGACGGACGGGAGGCAAGGGGGGCGGGGGTGTGAGCGTTTAGGGGGGGGGCGAAGACGAGCCAGCTAACTAAACTATTATAAAAACGAGGAAGAAAGGCTATCTTCGGCACGCCGAAGATTTCCTGATTTTTATGGAAAAATGGTTAATGCCGAGTTTGGTAAGATATTTGAAAAACAAATTTTTTTTTAATAAATTTTTTTTTTATATGGTTTTTTTTGAAAATGTGGGTGTAAAATTTTTTTTTTTGTGGAAATGGGAGAGGTTAAATAGTTAAAAAAAAAATTTCCATTGGCAGGTTTCAAACTTGCAGCTGACCGCATTACTTTCTGCCGATCCAACTCAGCAGCCACAGCAGCAATAAAAAAATACTTTCCACGATAGGGCTCGAACTCGCGCCAACCGCATCAATTGCCACCGCTTCTTCTCAACAGCCAGTCACAAAAAGACAAATGCATTTATATTGTGTCTTTAATCGGAGGGCAATACAAGTTGGATTATTAACTTGATTTATAGCTCTGTGGGGGTGCGAGGAGGTGGCGATAAGTACAAAGTGAAAAATGCTTGATATATATAATATTCTTGAAGCAACATATCAAGTTTGGTGACTCTATCTCTTATTATTTAGCCAATTTGCTCAAAAAACGGATGTCGATATCGATTGCTTGGAAATGGAGTATGTTATCGATTATAGGAAACAAACTCGATCTGCGTAGGCACTAGGAGGTCTCTAGCTCTTATAGGTTCTGATATCCTTTCTTTCATACATACGGACAGACGGACGAACGGACAGACGGACGGACAGACAGACGGACATGCCTAGATCGACTCGCCTATTCATGCTGATCAAGAATATATATATTTAATGGGTTCGGAGATACTTCTTTCTGTCTGTTACATACATTTACATGTTGCACAAATACAATGTACCCATTTCACCCATTTCAATGGGTTCAGGGTATGAAAATATATAATGGCTTTGTGCAAATGAATATCATAGGCAAGTATTCGGTATTCTATTTTTTTTTAACCAAAAGGTGTCTTTTGACACCATTGCTAATAAGAGAGGAATAAGCTTTTAACACTATTATCTTTTTATTTATTTTTGCCAAGGATAATGCTACAACAAAATTAATTTAACAATAAATTAGTGAATTATCAAAAAGTAAATTTACAAAAAAATATTTAGCTTTGATTTCAAGATAAAAATCGAAAAGGGTTCTTTTGACACTAGAAATAGAGCTAGCTAGAAATAGAGTTAAGGGTATCTTCGAGTCAGGCACTCCCACCTAAAACACTTATACATCTCAGCGACGTGACTTTGGCCCGGAGCTAAACGCAAATAAGCCAAAGTAGAAGCAGAAATATAATATGAAATGGGCTAAGAAACATGCACAGTTGTATGCAACTGAAAACCGAAATATCCGTAAACAAAACGAAGCCAGAATTTTACAATAGACTGAAACACGCTCTAAATCGAAATGCGCCTATTTGTTGGTAAGACATTTGAAAAGAGGTTAAGATATGGGCTGGTTAACTTTAAGCGGCGTCCGGTGATGAAATTTCAAACTAGAAGCTACAATAAGCCGACACAAATTGAAATGCCGCCTTGTGGCTGGCTGCTTTCATGAGGTTATCTCTTCCTATAAAATAAAATGAGGCTCCGACTCTCCCTGCCTGGGGCAAGCAGCATCAGCTGCTGTCGCTGATATCTAATTTATGCAAGGTCATTTAATTGGGGCTACGCAGCATTGCAGACATTTTGCACGCCAAGCGTGCCATTTGACAATACGGGTTGAAGTTTGCGGATGTTTGGGTGGGACCACTTGCTGCCTAAGCTGATTTTATGGTTGGGTTTTTGTCATTCCACTAATTAAAGGCCCATTAGGCATAAGGCAGTGGCTGCTTCTCTCAAACACGCCAAGACACTCTCTTTGGGGTTTTGTTATCTGAGTCAAGCCTTGTGTCCTCGTATATAATTATCTGGGGTCCTTGAACCTTGTGTGTTAATTCGGTCGGGGGTAGCCCTCTGTACGAATTAAACTCAAATTCTCGGTCTTGGCTATAAAAATTACAGTAAAAAATAAAAGGAATTTGCCATCAGGAGAAAACGCATAATTCAACTAGGGAATAAGCAAGAGGCTTTATTCGCGAGTGGTACCCAGAACCCTATTCTACCAACACCAAATAAAGCTCGCAGTACGCGCTCGTTTGCTTTAGCACCAATAAAAATAAGTAAATAAAAAAGAAAGCACTTTCCTCAAGAGGACTCGAACTCTTAACAGACCGCCTCTAATTAACAGTCACACCAACAATATACTGGTAATTAGAAAAAACAGACAACAATAGCTGCAGTGAAAACAACACAATCGCAATTGCACTGCTGTTGATAGAATTCAATAAAGACGCGCATGAATGTGGTCTCCAGTTTATCCGTAGTGAATAACTCTAAGAAGACATTGTATTATTTGAATGTTCATTTATATTATTTGGATAATTATAGATTATAATGCTATTTGGTTAATAATGCTACATATGTAATTTATGTGTAAATTTGCGTGCGTAGCCTACGAGATTTCGACATCGACTGACTGTCTGATCGGGTTTTCTCTCAGAGCGAAAGCTCTGACCGTTTGCTCTCTCTTGTAGCCGTCTGGCTCTCTATTGCTGTCGTCGTTCAATAACGACGACTTCTTTACGTTGCTCGCTCGACTACTTGCTCTTCTGTAACTTTCCCGACTCCTACATGAATGTGTGTGCACGTATATAGAAAATCTTACAATTTGCGCTTGCTGCCGCAAGCACGAGGCCAGCCAAAGCGAGTTTTTTTTATAACTTTTGTGTTTCTTAACCAATTTTAATAAAATTCAACACTATATACTATTTTCCTATGGAAGGTTTGCATATTTAAAAAAATGTCAATTGCATTAAAATTGCCTTAAAGTGGGCAATACATATTGGTTTATTTACTTAATTTTTAAAGCCAAGTGGTGGTAGCGGAGAGGTGGCGATAGCTACATAATGAGAGATACTTGATGCATACATACACTATTCTAGAAACTACTTTTCAAGTTTGGTGACTCTAGTTCATATTACTTACGAGATTACGAAACGGGACAAGCTATACAAACACAAACTAGCAAAGCGCAGGCCCTAGGTTTCTAGTCTCTCAAGTCTCTTGGTACTAAGATCGTTGCGTTCAAACATACTTACAGACGGCTATTGATCCTGACCAAGAATGTATACATATACTTAATGAGGTCAGAGATGTTCCTACTGCCTGTTACATACATTTGCACGTATTCATTATACCCCTTTTACCCATTTTTAATGGGTTCAGGGTATAATAGATGCAATATTTAGAAACACCCGCCTAAGTGACGATAGCTCGGTTGATGTAATGCGATTTATCGTGCCATTTAGCAAGGATGCTGCAGCCAGCACAGGGCCCTGTAAGTGTTCGCTCCTTAAGTCCATCAAGTGGCATGTTAAGTGTCTACAAATTGACATTGCCAGTCCGCATAAACCATTTTGGGCTAGAATACCTTATGGAAAAATAAGCAGATATCACTTTCAGATCCGAGCAGAATGTTTGTTTGTCTTGTCGTATGGCAGGGTATGCCAGTAATCTTGTGTTGTCATCTACTTTTGAGCCAGCGAATACTTGACTAATGTTTACAAGTGCTACATAGCTGGTTTCGAATGTATCAGCTTAGATAATTGTTAATAATTAAATTTCGGGAAAAATGGCGAAACACCTCTAAGAAGCTTCACTTAAAACTATATAAGACTGTTCGTATTGACTGACACCGGCTAAACTGTAAGATATAGATGGTTGAAATTTTGATTGTAGTTTCCTTACGTGAGACTAAGTTTTAGTAAATTCCTCCCGCATGTTTGGTAAAAATTGTGAAGATTTACTTGCATTTATTATTATCCGAATGGATGGAAAATGCGCGTCAAAGTTTGAAAAAGCAAGGGATTATTTGCGACTTCGATATTCTCACCACATGTTTAGCATGGGTGTAGATTCTCACCTATTTCCAAATAGATTTATTTAGGGTGTATTTATAATCATAAAGTAAGTTTTATAAAAATGTGTATCTTTGGTCATAAGGTTGGCTGAACTGCAGGCTTATGCTGATCTAAAATGCTCTGATGTTTAAATGTTTACAGATCATTTAGAGGGCAAAATACATGGTTTCCAAAAATACTTAATACTAAACCATCGGTAACTTAATGAGACACGAAAGGGGAGCTTATGGCGCATTATTTCGGAAAATTTAATTTAAAAGCATTATCAAAATGCTAATAGGCCAGCAGACGTCAAGGGGGAAACAACTAAAATTATTTCTGGAGCGCGACTCTAGCTAAAAAGCTTGTCAGGTGAATTTTCAAAACAAAAGCACAATTTGTGATAGTTTTCTGTTCTGCTTATGTATATCTAGCCGTGTCCGTCTGTCTGTCCGTCTGTTCGTATGTATAAATGCAAGGATCTTAGAAACTATAAGAGCTAGAGACTTGACATTTTAGCTGCAGGTCCTCCTAGTGCATACGCAGATCGATTTTGTTTCTGATAATCGATAACTTAATCCGTTTCAAAGTAATCGATACAAATCTATATTGAAATCCAGTTTTTTTTTTTAATTGAGTATATAATAAGAGCTAGAGGCACCAAAAGTGATATGTTTATTTTAGAATAGTATATACATATCAAGTATCTCACATTTGATACTTATTGCCACCACCCCGCTACTACCACATAGCTGTGAATCAAGTTAATAACCAAACTTGTATTGCCCAACAATTTTAACTACAATTTTAATGCAATTTACTTTTAGAGAATACACAAATATTCTATGGTACTACTGGATATACTGTATAAAATTTCATTAAAACCGGTTAAGAAACACGTGCTTGCGGCACTAGTGCAAATTCCACAGAATTTCTGTTATGTACACATGTACTTAAATGAATAAGAATGTATTGTTTTTGTTATATATTATTATTTTTTTTTGTGGGTTGGGTGTGGGTGTTTCTTTTTTGGCTGGCGTGGCTGTTGTTGTAGAGACGGCAGCAAGTAGTGCGGTTAGTTGCGAGTTCGAACTCTGACCGAGGAACTTCATTTATTTATTTATTTTTCAATTTATCTTTATTATTACAAGCGCATTTCGCGAGTTGCATTTGGTGTTGGAATAAGAGAGTTCAGGGTATCCCTTAGTCGGGAGCTCCCGACTAGAACCACTTACTTTTAATATTGTCCTACAATTATTTTAAATATTGAGTTCGAAGCTTATTGAATAAAAAACTTAAGTTCGTATTCCGCACAGTATAATCTCGTGGTGAAAATCTCGAAGCCGGAAAATAAAGTTTCTTAAGGGTTTTGAAAATAGGTCGAAGCCGATCGGACGAAACCTTAAAACCTTTTCCATAAAATCTTTTCTAACAACGAGAGGCCGATCGTACGGTAAACAAACTTATGTCATAAAGCTATTTTTTATATTTAGAGATGTTTTTTCCTTCCAATTTATTTAATAATTTGTATAGTGGCTTTCGTGCTTATACCTCGCAACTTATAAAAAACAAAATTAAATTATACTATTTGGCACAAAAATCTCTGCTTAAAAGCGACATTCCAGAAAGGGAAAGTCTGAAGTAAGAAAAGTTTTCGTCGAAAAGGGAAAGGAAAATAATCTAAATTTAAAATATAAATCTCAAATAACCTTAACAGGAATAAAAACAAAGTAAAATATTAGACTCGAGATAAGGCATCAACTGATACCCAAGGGCACCTGTCATCCCATCTGGGCCAACTGAAGAAATAGAAACCACAAGCCCCAGCGCAGGGAAGCTGCAATCTGATAAGAAAATTTATGTGACAGACTGCAAACCGCATCCTCCAGCATAAAGGGAACCAGACCCACAGAGCCCGAACCACAGGCCCGATTCAGGTCTGACATTTTTATACCCTAAGCCACTTTGAAAATGGCTAATAAGGGTATAATGTATTTGAGCAAATGTATGTATGTAACAGGCAGAAGGAAGCATCTCCGACCCCAAAGAGCTTTTAAAAGTTAATTCCAAAGTTTATTAAACTATGAAAAAAATATTATTTTTGGGGAACATGTTTTCCTTTTATTGATATCAATTTGCAATTAAATAAACTTAAATCAATTCTAGCCCTAGTAACCTGTGGCTTTGTAGCAGCGGCGTTGGCAGCGGCATCGCTGCTGATGTTGTTGACCAGTTGGGAACTTCTTGGAATTTTCGGCGGGCCGAGTCGGCCGATTCGATCTAAGCATGTACACCTGTTTGTCCGTCTGTCCGTATGTGTAAACGCAAGGATCTTAGAAACTATAAGAGCTAGAGACTTGATATGTTAGCTGTAGGTCCTCCTAGTCCATGTGCAGATTGAGTTTGTTTCCGATAATCGATAACTTACCCCGTTTCCATGCAATCAATAAAAATCGATATCGACATCCTGGTTTTCGAGCAGTTTTTGTAAATAATAAGAACTAGAGTCACCAAACTAGACATATAGCTTCTAGAATAGTATGTATAACTGCAATTGGTGTTGGAAAAAGAGAGTTCAGGGTTTTCCCTAGTCGGGAGCTCCCAGCTAGAATCTCTTACTTTTTATACCCTGAGCCCATTGAAAATGGGTAAAAAGGGTATAATCACTAACCATACAATGCATAGATACACCAAAAGGCCTTTTTATCGAAACACGATTATTCGCAACGAGGGAACCCCAAGGGTCTCCGAGACCATTTTAGTGTGCCCAGATTGAGTAAGACTGCTGAGAGTGACAGCCGAACGGCGGCCTCAAAAGCCGAACGTTCAGTATGAAGCCGCATCTCGCTCAGCGCACGTCGCTGCGGCTGATGCATTTTTTTAATATATGTATGTTAGTTTAAAATCCACAGCCCAAATACATACATATGTGTATACGCATGTGCCTCGCACTCACTCATTCCTTTGCGCACATGTGTGCATCTCTTTCTCCTGCATAGCTTCTCACAAAACCCCGAGATCTCACACATACATACATATGTTTGTGTTGTGTTGATGTGCACAAAAGTAGATCAGAGCGTTTTTCGCGAGAAAGAGGATTTTCTTCAATTGTGTGCCCTGTGGTAGCGAAAGGCACACACATTCAAATGCTCTATCATGTATTTCTTCGTCCAGTTAGGCAAAATGAGAAGAATTTTATCTTATTTATTTAATAAACAATTAATTGACCTAAATTAAATATTTTATTTATTCTTTGTTTACTGTGGGGACCTATTTTGCTTAAAATAATACAATATCTAGTCGTATTTCCACAAGGGTAATTGATCGTCGGCTTGTCAGGGAATTCTAAGAGAACACCAAAAATTGACAAGGTTCAATTTTTTCGACTTGCTGCTTGTGCACACGCACACTTTTGAGTAAGCAGTTGTATGAAATTTTTAGAGGGCTTGCCCTGTTTTGTGCAAAATTGCTATTTTCCATGCTTGTTGTAGGGTAAGGGTACCTGAACGTTGACATGTGTACATTATAACTTTTTCGGCCGGCCAAGCACGCACACTTACATACTTTTCAATGTGGATGGAAGCATTTATGAGTTTGTGTGCGTGTTGGTTGCCTGCCTTCCCGATGCAAATTTGACAAGATTTGAAGTTTTTGGCATTTCTAAATTTCGAGCTCTACACACACACATACACACACCCACAATGTGTGCGAATGAGCCGATCAAGTATTTGTCGTGAGACAGAGATATTTTTATCAATGGATGCGTAAATTTGGGAGATGGGCACGGTCTTTGTTCTCTTTGGCATGCCTGCGGTGGGCTTACGGCCGAACAATGCACAAATGGGTGAAAACAGGTGGATCGCACTTGTCTCTAGATTGCACTTTGATATGGATTCAGACGCATGCTAGACATTCTGATCTTTAATTCCCCGTTATAAAACCCTTTAACATAAAATTATTAAAATAATAATTAATTCATAAAAAGACCACTTGCATATTTTTGCAAAGTGCAAACAAGAGACAAGTGCGATCCATTATTTTATTATTTTAAGCAAAATAGGTCCCCACAGTAAAAAAAGAATAAATATAAATATTTAATTTAGGTCAATTAATTGTTTATTAAATAAATATAGATAAAATTCTTCTCATTTTGCCTAACTGGACGAAGAAATACATGATAGAGCATTTGAATGTGTGTGCCTTTCGCTACCACAGGGCACACAATTGAAGAAAATCCTCTTTCTCGCGAAAAACGCTCTGATCTACTTTTGTGCACATCAACACAACACAAACATATGTTGTATGTGTGTAGATCTCGGGGTTTTGTGAGAAGCTATGCAGGGAGAAAGAGATGCACACATGTGCGCAAAGGAATGAGTGAGTGCGAGGCACATGCGTATACACATATGTTGTATTTGGGCTGTTGGATTTTAAACTAACATACATTTTAAAAAATGCATCAGCCGCAGCGACGTGCGCTGAGCGAGATGCGGCTTCATACTGAACGTTCGGCTTTTGAGGCCGCCGTTCGGCTGTCACTCTCAGCAGTCTTACTCAATCTGGGCACACTAAAAGGTCTCGGAGACCCTTGGGGTTCCCTCGTTGCGAATAATCGTGTTTCGATAAAAAGGCTGTTTGGTGTATCTATGCATTGTATGGTTAGTGGTATAATGTATTTGTGCAAAATGTAAATGTATGTTACGGGCAGTAGCTGACCGACGGGTGCAACAATGAAACACATTGATATTTTTAAACGAATATTTATTACAGGCTCGAAGTGATCTGTTTGATTTAATATTTAAAACTTAAAATCTGAATTAAAAGCTAACTTATCCAAAGTGCTCAGGCGCGGCAGCCCCAGCGGCAGAATGCCGACCCAGAGCCTCGTGACTATTCTAAATGGTCACTCTGCGAGCGCATGCTAGGCATAAAATTTCGACGCTGTGGCCGTGGACCGGCAGCTATACAAAGTCAAGAAATATCAGCGGCTTATGCAGCTACTTTGTAGCGACGGCATCCGGTCTCTCGTCGGGATCAGCAGACGTGGATTTGTTGGTGATAACTTACATAAGTGCATAAAATTTGATCGCATCTTTCGGCTTCGAGGCCATTTTGTAAGTCGTGTGCCCTGAAACCTAAAAACGGCTGGCCCGTGACTGCGCCGAAGAATACGTCAAAACGGACGCCAATGTTGGCACTGGCTGCAGCTCCTCCTAAAAAGCAGACCCAGCACCAGATTCACCGCCGGGTGAGCACCAGCATTGGCCGATTACCGGTGTCATCGACACCACCAACCTAAATTGAAAACGAGAGCCAGACGGAAAGCAAACAAAGCGAAATGTGAGCCAAACGTGTAAAGCTTTAAATTCTTTCTGTACTCGAAGTACAGTCCTCGGGAGTGACAAAATCCAACTAAAGTAAGTACTAAGGTCCCTTTGGCATCGAGATGAGCCAAAAATTTGACAAACGAAAATCGGCGTAATAAAATGTTAATGCTCAAACACAAAACAACTCAAAAGCTAGGTACATTCACACATTTTTTTAGCCAATCAGGAAGAAGGACTTTTAATGTAGGACGACGACTAAAATGTTAATTCGTATCCATTATAAGGTTATGCCAAAATCATTTCAAACCAAATTATAATAGAGTTCAGCCTGCTGCATTGTTAAATGTCTGACGCAATGCAGGAATTACTCCAAAAGTTTTCGAATTCGAATGCATTAAAATTATGTTTATCGGGAAATCGGGCTCGAATCCCAGGGTAGATGTGGCACAGCCGTAGTTAATAATAACAATACGAATAATTATATAAGTAAATTTCATTGTTTTAATAATAACATAGTACTCTATAAATTATTTATGATAAAAATAATGAAATGAAACAAAAAATTGAATAACATAAATATTAAGATTTATATTTAACTCTAATTATTATACCCTGAACACATTACATGGGTAAAAATTGTATAATATATTTGTGCAAATATATGTAACAGGAAGCATCTCCGACCCCATAAAGAACTTGTATTCTTGATCAGCATCAATAGCCAAGTCGATCTAGGCATCGTAGATGCGTCTGTCTGTCCGTCCGTCGTTCTGGCCGTCTGTCCGTATGTATGAACGCAAGGATATCAGAAACTATAAGAACGAGTTAATTGAAATTTTCGCTGTAGGTTCTTCTATTGCCTGCGCAGATTGACTTTGTTTCAGATATTTGATAACAAAAAATGCGGTCAGTTGCGAGTTCGAACCCTGCCAAGGGAACTTTTTTAAATTTATCTTTTTACAAGCGAGCGCTTAACGCGAGCTGCATTTGGTGTTGGAAGAAAAGGGTTCAGGGTGTCCCCTAGTCGGGAGCTCCCGACTGGAACTTCTTACATGTTTTCTAAATAACTTATGGAATTCTGTATTTCTAGATTTTTAATTAGTATGCAATGCTGGAAAAACTCTTTCGATTTTGTCTATTATAAAAAAAAATGTTGGTCATGATGTTTTGTAAAAAATAATATATATACAAGAGCACTTAGTGTTTATAATAAGTTATTTTATAGTTTTGATGTCAGCTTACTGTCTTTGACTCAACAAATGGACATGCCACAAACAGTCATGAACTCGAATGTTTAAGCTCAACGTCTAAAGAAAAATGTTAAATCAGGGTATACTAATACGCAGTGAGTTTGAATCCGATCCGCTGACAAAGAAAAATGTTGCGAATGTTCCCCAAAATTTAACAGGTGCAGATGGAATTTCCCAAACTGCCGAAGTTCTTATGTGCAGCTTTGAACATAATATTGAAACTTATTGGGCACAACTTTTAAGCTGGCGTTACAACCCTTATTTTTACAAAGATATTTGAAACTCACTTTGAAGCCGATCAACCGATCAAGAGGCAAAACACTTTCATACAACGGTCTGAAGAAATGTAGGTAACATATGTAAAAAATATATATAGCTTCCATTAGAAAGATCGTGCAAAAAATCGTACATGAAAAGTTTTATTTATAACAAGCAACCCAGGCATTTACTATTTAGACTATATTAGACTATATTACAAATGAACCAAACCTATCAAGAGCTTACTACTATATTATAGGGCTCTATAGGAAGAATCCGTGCTTAAGATGTTCTTAAATTCTCGCTTTAAACAAGTCCCAGCTTTAATTTTCAACTCTTTCTCTCTTACATTCCAATCAAGAGCTTAAAGAAAACTAGCAAGTAGTTATTCTTAACATAGTTTTGTTAAGAGATAGATAAATGATAAAAGGCGTATGGATTAGAAGCCCAATTTTGCATAAATTTCAATAATTCCCATTTCTTCAATATTTAAAAGAGTACTTTTTACCAGCTTATATCTGTTATAACACGCTTAACAGATTATTTGAACGAAATAAAGAAATTATATGTGAAAAACCATCTCCTCTGAGTTTGTTGGAGTTTTAACTAACACTTTAAAGCGGGTGTTGCCCCTAAACCATTCCGTAAAGATATGTTATCGAAAGT
Organism: Drosophila kanekoi; assembly: GCA_037075305.1. Taxonomy (NCBI): domain Eukaryota; kingdom Metazoa; phylum Arthropoda; class Insecta; order Diptera; family Drosophilidae; genus Drosophila; species Drosophila kanekoi. The sequence continues at coordinate 1,771,917 of JBAMCE010000066.1, forward strand.
TCTCTACTTTTCAATTGACAATAAAGCTCAGCAAGCTTTGTAATATTGCTCTTTCTGCTTGCCTTACCTTCTTTATCTTCTGGTCCTGATGGGCGTTCTGGGCCAGTGCTTTTATTCTATGACTGCAGCCAGCTCTTGTTTCTGTTGTCTGTCCTTTTTTATAATAATCCTCAGTACCATTGCTGGTTGCTTTTGTAGATTTTATCAAGGTCCAGTCATGGCCTAGCCGGTCTGCAACAACATCAGCTGTAAAAAATTATTTATTTAGCTTGTTTTATATTGCTTTTTATTTACATATTTTCCTTTTGATGCTTCAGCTATATGCATACGCACGATATAACAAATATCTTTCTTTCTAGGCATTTTGCTATGATTTTCATTATTGGCACCAATGAGGGCTTATAGCGTTAAAGATAACGATAACACCACAAAAACCCACCCATGCGCCTAGAAACTCGCAACACTTTTCGTCAATTTGCATGTAAGCGTATTCAATTGCCCGCTTTAAGTTTAGCTGCTGGCTCCCTTTTGCGCATTTGTGCATTGGTTGTTTGCTTGTTTACTGTTAGTCATTTACACAGACGGGCACGCACATATTCAAAGAGATACAGCGGCTCATTTTTGTCCACGATGCACGAACGAATTCATACGACTGAAGTCGAACTCTTGGCCCGCCGGCCTCGCTGCTGGCTGACCGGCTGTAGTTTCTGCTATGTGGATTAAGCTTGATATTGAGAGAGCGAGAGAAAGAGAGTAATATAGGGGCGGAGAGCGTGCAGACATATCTGGAAGTGTAACGTATTCTGCAAGGTGAGCTTTCGCTCTTGCATTCCTCTCTATCTCTCTCTATCTCTCAATAGCTGTTTAATCGGTAGCTCATTTGTTCATCTCTCTCCTTCATGAGCAGCTTCCTGTACTATTTTCTCTCATATCACATCCACATAGTGCTTTTGGGTAAGCTGCCAAATGGCCAGGTAATGGTAGAGCGCATGCAATTGCGTCGAGTTGTGCATTGTTAAAGAACCCTTTTAGATTAAAGAGATAACTCATAAAATAAATTAAAACAAAATAATGAAATTGTAAAATACTATTACTTTTTATTATAACTTAATTTATATAAAAATGAAAATGAAATGCAATCTTCTTATTGTCATCCAACATTATTCGATGTCATATGTAAATTTTATTTTTGGGTTTGTTCAGCCCGTTCTAAAGGCCACTCTCAAAATAGTAGAATTATTATTATTATGAAACATTTACGCAATGCAGACTTTTGAGCCAGATTGATTTATGTTGCATAAATTCGTTAGCTCGAAATGAGACAGAAATCGGAACGCGAATTCACCAGCAAAACGGGTTTGTTTCAAATTAAATTTTTAATTAATGCCATTAATAAGAACAACCCAAACACATTCAGCGTCAGCGGTGTGCAGCGAAAAGGGCTCTGTTGAAGAGCGCGGCAACAAAATGTCGACATGGAAAATTTAACGGGCAATTGAAGTTTACATCCGCAAATTGTCGCTGGCCTAGAGCGAGTTTTTCGCAGGGAGCTGCTGGGTCGCAAAACGAAAATGTTGCCATTTGCTACTAATTGAAAAATGTTTGCTTCCATTTCACGGGGCGGCTGTAGTTGATGTAGCCCGTCTCAAATCACGAGACGCACATTAATTGTTAAATATACAAATTGTTTGTTGCACCATCGCAGCTTCATAAAATATTCAACTTGAGGAATTTACCAGAGCTCGCATTGGCCGCTCAGTGGGAGGCGCCACGCGGGATCAAACAGGGATTGTGGCCATCCGGGTGAATCAGGGTGGATACAATTTTTAATGTCGCCATCGTCATTGCCACATAAAAGTGTAATTAAGTTCATGTGGCGAAAATTGAATTGTTTCAAAATGAATAAAATGAAAATGGGTTCTTATTTTATGTGGCAAATGAAACAGCTGCATTTGACAGGCGCTCGGGACGTGGGAAAAACGAATCAGGCCAGAACTAGAACTTTAAGGCCTTTGGAACGCAATTCGCATCGTAACCTTGCAACGACTGTTTTTTCAGTGTTTCCATGTTGCTTTTTACAAACAGTCAGCAATGTTTAATTATTTGCCCTTTGGCTTTCAAAAGATTAAAAAATAAATTGCATCCATGGTCATCTATGAGGCCCAGTTGAAATTTCAATCAGTTCTTGTTGTAGCCTTGGTCGCATTGGCCTCGAAAGTGAATTTGGCACGCGAAAGCATATTCCAATTCAACAGTTGGATTTAAATTTTGCCAAAAGCAAATGTTCCGTTGAAAAAGTTCAATGCCGCTTTAAAAGATGCACCACTTTTTTTACGTTATTTAATTATTACTAGTTTTATAAGATGTGTTAAAATATTACATTACTAGCGCACATTAAAAATAAATTCATTTTGTATAGCACCTGGGAATTGCCCGTTGTGCACACACACACTCACACTATACGAGTGCAACACCATACACAATATGTATGGCAATTATATGCTAATTTCAGACGAATAATTTGCATATGTTTGTGCTTGGTGTACCACGATGCGTAGCCATATTCTCTATGCCTGCTATTCGCTCTCAGTTTCATTTTTCTGCTTATCGTACACACAGGAATATTTGTAACGCATTACTGATGTTTTTCTGATAAAGGATCATATAAAAACAACAAATAAATTTTTAGCTGTCGTTGAGTGATTTCGGGATGAGGTCAGGTGAAGCTAGTGTCGAACCTGTTGGGCCATTCACAATTACACATACAGTTGCGAAATTAATAATAGCACCGCCACCACAAGCAATTTTTAAATAGTTGCCACACCCACATTTTTAACATTAAGGAAACTCGAACCACATTTTTAGAAATTGTGGACTCTTCCAAACATAGGAATAAAAAGAAAATTGTCCTATTGGATAACGTTTTTAAGTTATGGAAGGAACTTTGTAAAAAGTGATAAAATTAGGCGAACCAAATAATAGCACCTATTTAAAAAATTGATTTTAAATGGAAAAAAATGGCCAATACGGGAGGAATTCATAGAAAACAATTTTGAACTATAATACTAAATCTATATTTGTCATTTAATATTTAGAACAGTGTCCTTTATTGGCAATAACAGCTGCACAGCGACTTGGCATGGTATCAACTGAGTCCTGGCATCGTTTTATGCGAATTTTGCACCAGGACCCTTTAATTTCTTCCCAAAGTGATCCGATGTTGGTTGGTTTGGAAGCAGCAACTCCCTTCTTGACGTCGGACCACAATTTTCGATTAGATTAGCGTCAGGCGACTGAGCAGGCCACTCCAAAACGTTCCCAGAGTTTGCCCTGAACCATTCCTTTGCTTTCTTGCTGGTGTGTTTGGGGTCATTGTCCTGTTGGAAGACCCGTACGAGGGGCATTTAGTAGTCTGCAATGGCTACCATAACTGTCTCCATGATATTCACATACTAGTGCTGATCCATGATGGATTTTATCCCAGGTATTGGAGCTACGCAATAGTACGAGAAGCAGGCCCATACCATTACCCTACACCCTCCATGCTAAATGGTTGTTGTGGTGTCTAGTTGTGTACTATCTTGGGCTGCAGAAAAGTCTGAATGTTGCCTAGGATACGTACGAAGTGTTTGGTCCTTCACATTTAGGTTACCCTCTTTTTAAGCTCGGTAGCAGGCTTAAAGGGATCCTTTGTGTTCTGACGAACCAGTCTTTTGACATGATGAGGGGTCATAAATCGCTATCGTCCGCGTGTTTTGGTATTTTTTTTTGATAGTTTAAGGCGTTTTAAATCATTTTATTAAATAATCCTACAAATTGACCAACTTCTCTGTAAGTTCTTCCGTCCAATATCAATTTTATGATAAGATCACGCTTCTCTGCAGTGAAGTGCTTTCCACCTCCCATTGTACTGACTATTATTAACTTTTATGAAAGAAACAATGATATTTTATTCAAAACTAATAAACACGCGCATTCTGCAAAGGCAGTTTTGCAATATAACTAGGATTCACTAAGAAAAAGGCTAATGGTGCTATTTTTTGGTTCGGCAGTTTTGGGGACTTTTTGATAAAATCACCAAAAATAAAAAATTGACAGGAATTTGAATACCGGTAACGCTGTTTTTGTTTATGGGGAACACTAAACAATATAAAAAAATATAGTTTTAAAAAATCGGAACAGTAATCGCATTTTTTTTTATCAAGAACAAAATGTGTTGCAGTGGTGCTATTATTAATTTCGCAACTGTATATTTTCTGGAATAGCAGTTGACATTTATCTGAAATATGGCCAGCATTCAAAAACTTGAAGTAAAAGGAATAAACGAATAAAACGAAATAATGCTGAGCTGGAAAGTCTGATGATATTCTTGAAGAATAAGACATGGCTACAGGTGCTTTAAGAAACTGTGTTTTCTTTGTTCGTCACTTTCTTTCCAGGTCTTAAAGTTGTCATTGAAATTTGTGCAAGTGTCGTGGCCAAGCGAGAGAATAAGAGAAAGAGAGATAGAGAAGTAAGTAAATACCCATATTTATTTGCTATGAAGAATAGTTGCATTTGATTAACTTGAGGCATTTACCAAAAATTAGCAACTGTGGCCTGGGGTATATGATAAATTAATTTGTAAATATTTCTTACATCAATTTAAATTGTTTGTCTTAGGCAATTCGATAGACGTTGAGACGAGTGTAAAACCATCAGTTAGCATATCTCTTATTTCATTGTGACTATGAAAACTGCCCATTAAGCTCCAATTAAATATCGGTTTCTGTGGAACTCTGATCATTACAACAACAGCGATTAGCAAACCATCAAGCTAAGCGGCTAACCTCGAAGCTCCCCTAAACAATATCCATCAATGCGCCAAGTGCTCAGCGGCATGCCCAGAGAAATTGACATCGTTAAAAATATGGCAGGGCAGAGCAGACTCATCGCTACCAAGCTGAACCGTGCCAATAAATGCCCTGCCACCAAAGCGAAACAGAAGTTAAAAGTCGAAGGGCAACAAAAGTAATTGTAAATGGGGCGGGCGCAGAACGCAGAAGGACAACCATGAACACTTAGCCGTTCTCTTTGTGTCGTCAGCATAAAAGTTTTATTAAATGATTAGGCCAAAGTGTCAGTCGAAAGACGGCCGCCTGAAAGTATTCAGTCTGACACTTTGCATACTTGCAACAATATTTTCAAAATTTGATTTCATACACAGGCTTGCACACACGTACAATGGACGGGGACTTTTGAATTTTTGATAGGCTTGCCTTTGTGTCTGATCTGTCGAACTGCCCGATAAGCCTATGCCAGCTTATTAAATATAACACTACCGTAGAACGCCTTCGTTGTACGGCGATACTCATGAATTATTCAGTGCGCACTCCCGGATACTTGATATTTCTTTCCTCTTTGTATTGCCTCCCTCTTCTGACCCATAAACTTGCTGTGTTGCTCTTTTCTTTCATGTAAAAAATGCACTGTAATTTATTTCTATATAATAATTATTAAAAAAAGAAAATCCCTTCTTTTTGTGTTCACCTACCTCCGCAAGTAGGCGGAAAGTAGGGTCCTTTCAATGCATTACAATATGGAACATTGCCCTGCATATATTAGTAGGCATGTATTTCACGTTAGGAGTATGCCTTTCTCACCTTACCGTTTATTTGCTTTGTCACGACCGAAGTGTAATTATATCGGGAGCTTTGCATTGCGTGCGGAATATATTTAATGTCACAACAAATTTATTCTTAATTAGCCATTTTCTGCCGGTTCTTAAATGTTAATTAAAATATTGATTGGATGCAAATAACTTACAGGACTCCTAAAGATACATACAACTTAATAGCCATTATAAAAACTCGAGGGGTGGCAATAATAATGAAATGTACTACCGGTTAATTTATTTATATTTAGCATCTGCTTCCTGTTTCCTAATTTAATGCAGACAGACGAACATGGCTAGATCAACTCACCTATTGATGCTGATCAACATTATATGTACATATACTTCATGAGTCAGAAATGCGGACTTCTGCCTGTTATTTAAATTAAATTTAGCCTTTTTACCCAATTCAATGAGTGCAGTTATAAATAGCGTAGGCATAAAATAACTCTTAAACAGAACATGTTGATCCATGAAGATAGGTTTGCAAACCTCCCTAGTTTGTAGTAATCTGACTAGTTGTTGATGTTGGTCAAATTCTAGCCGAAAGTTTTGCAATGGGGAAACATAACTGGCAGAGCTCGCAATTTTAGTCTGCAATGGACCTGTACCTGTACCTGTATGTAACTCCATATATTTACATATCTGAAGCGTGGGTTCGGTCTTGGCTCGTTTGCCAAGATTAGCGCCACAATCGCTGCGACAATTCACGGGGCACACAGCTTACACTTATTTCCGTTTCCGGATGCTTGCTGACTGCAATTGGCTTGCGCCCTGCGGATGCTGAGGCCTTAAGGCAACCAACAAAAGCTTATGCATAAATTATGAGCAAAGCCACCAGATAAGTGCAATAAATCATTATATTATCAAACGCCTTAAGCTCCGAATGCAATCTGCTGCAGTTGCCCAAAGTCTATGCTCTCCTCTAACGTTGCCTGCTCATAAACATTCTGATTCATATGCAGACATGACTTTCAGGCACGAAAAAAGTCCTGCACTTTAAATTGTTTGGGTAGAGGAACAAGATTGTAAAAAATTAAATATTGTGTGCATCATTTGGAAATTCGACGGCTTATTATTGGTGAACCTGTTTAAAGATAATGCTAAGGGACAAAATGTTTTTAGTGACCTGTTTCATATTCGCTAAATTTAAAGCTGTGAGGCTCAAGGTCTGTTTATAAAGTTGTCAAAAGTTTTCTTTTATAGCAAAGTAAAATATAAATATTGGCAAATGAAAGTGTCTTTAATTGTTACGACGAGCCGTAACAAATTAGTTAATATCTGGTTTTTAAAACAGACAGTTACAATAATATTTAAATAATAATCTATGTTTTACCTGGTAAGCAATGCATAGGCAATACTTTAATATTATTGGGAGAAAACGAAGGCTAAGGAAGAGGGTGCAGTTGGAGCGTTGCACACAAAGCGCATTGAAAGCTTTGCGTTGTCGCATTGTCATTACGAAAAGCTACAATTAAATTGACTGGAGACTGGTATTGGCGCAGACACTGGATGGAGAATGTGGGGAATATTTTATGAACCCGTCTGGCGGCTCCCGCATCAGGATGCGGACAAACACACTTATACCAAGGTGCACTTTAAGCTATTTAAATATTTACAGAAATATATGTGCATACACTTACTTACCTATATGTATGAATATATACCAGAAGGTAAAATAAAAGTTGCACTTCTGTCGCTTTCCATTGCTGAAGGAAAATTACGTTTTCCATTTGTGTCGCGTCTACTGCTGTGCGCCAATTCTCTCAATTCTCCGCAGCCAGTATGACATTTTCTGCTTTTACAAAGTCTGTTGAGTTGGTATATTTCTGTGTACTGTGTCCCATTGTTCTGTGCCAGATACTTCTATGCACTTTCAGATATATTATTTTAGACTTTCCGCAATATATGTGAAACGCATCTGTTTGACTAGGTAAAAAACAAACTATTTAAGGAATATATAGGATAAAGTAAAATTAATTAAATAAAATACAAATAAGAATTTTAATATCATGAGTTCGGTCAAAGTGTAGACAAAAAGTAGACAAAAGTTTTGGCTATTGAATGAATAGCTGGCCGTTATACTGTTATATCCAAACATAATTCTAAATCGGCCTGAGTTCAGAGAAGATATAATTTTACATAAAGGGAATTGATATCATTCAGTTTTTATATTGTTATAACCATGTGAAGGATATTACAATTTTTTCATGAAATTTCTAATATAGTCGGCCAAAACGATTGTCTTCTGCAAGCAACATTTGAATTCGACCCACTATAAATAACATACATATCAAGCTCTGCTGATCCCTGGCAAAAACACTTAACACGGTTTACTAAATCTATAAAAGAAAAGAGTTTGTTGTGTCGTCCATAAACAGTGGACCTGGACCCCATTGAAACATGCATATGTATTTATTAACCTAGTTTGCGAGACTGTTGTCCGCTTATTCAATATTACAGCACAGGGGGTTCGATGCGGATGCGGACCTTTGAGCTGCAAAAATAACAATATCAACATCACGGCACAAAATAGCAAAACTAACATGAATGACAGCGCGAAAATAATGCCGTTGATATTTGATGCACACAACTTACTAGAAAGTCCCCATGGTGTGTGTGTGTGTGTGTGTGTGTGTGTGTGTGTGTGTGTGTGTGTGTGTGTGTGTGTGTGTGTGTGTGTGTGTGTGTGTGTGTGTGTGTGTGTGTGTGTGTGTGTGTGTGTGTGTGTGTGTGTGTGTGTGTGTGTGTGTGTGTGTGTGTGTGTGTGTGTGTGTGTGTGTGTGTGTGTGTGTCAGGCCGTGTGATGCAGCGTGTGTGTGTGTGTGTGAGGCCGTGTGATGCAGCGTGTGTGGACGTTTGTTGCATCGAGGGGCGCTTTATAGGGCTTACCTATGTTTAACTTGGAGCGTAAACTAAACACAGCAGCTGCGGACATGCCACGATGGATATGCAAAGGTATGGATGAAAGGGATGTGCCAGTTCTTATGGAGCTGCAGATAGCAGCATAGCTCACGACATATGCCATGGATAATTTATGCTTAAAACGCGTGCCATAGGATGTGTATTTTGTGTGTGGAAGCTTAAGTCGTGGCATGGCAACAGAAAAGGTTTCCGAGATTTGGTTTTGTTAAATATAATATTATTCAATTTATTAAATATTGTTTAAGCCTTTTAATTATTCGGTATTACGTTTAAATTCATTGCATTGAATTAAGTAAAAGCAAATGGAATATAACAAAACCTAATATTTTTAATTTTTTTAACTAGCTTCAAACTTAGTTTCATAATCCTACATAAGAACTTAGTACTTTCGTATTGGGAAACTGTATTCCAAGGATCTAAAATTCTAAATTCATAACATTTCTATCAATGGAAGTAGTTAGTGGTATAAGTTCTATACCTTATGTATATATAAACATTTTACAATTCCTTTTTTGTATTTATATTATATTCCATTTTTATTTTTCTAAATTCTGTGTTTCATTGCTTTAATCTTTTCACATTAACAGATATATTTTATTGGACTCATTTTAAATTTGAAGCCAACGTGTTTACTATTAAGCTCCAAGTTGGTTCCATGCTGCAACAGCTGGCTTACAAGGACTGTCCTGCTGCATACCAATGAGACGACAAAAACATGTATAACATCCCCCCACATAAGAGTTTACGGCCGCACAGGGCAAATGATGACCCTTTGTTACCTGGACTGGGTGTGATCTAATGAAGGCGTGACCAAAACATGTCAGAACATGCTCAATATGTGTTGTGGAGGCCGCAAAAATGTTGCTGCCAAATAGTTTGCGTGGTCGTATTGATTTCTATAAAATATTTGAAAGCTTAAGCAAGAATTTAGCCGGGAGCCTTTGTTGTGAATTTAACTGTTCTCAAATGTACATACATATTTATATATGGTTGTATCCGTTTACGAATATCATTCATTATATATTCTCTTGCAAACACACAAAAAAAAGTTACGAAGGAGAACAGAACAACACAAAAACCTAACCAAACCCAAACACAAAAAGCTAAACATTTGTGCCTTCTGCTGCACACAAATACGAACTATGCATTTATGCATTTCTCCTATGTGCCACATTGTTAATATTTAAAAAGTCCCCAGCACACAAACATACACATAACTTTATGCATTTTCGTGATACAGCGCAGGTACAAAGTGTTCGCTCTACATGCATGTAAATTTGTCGACATGAATGGGCATGAGTTTGATATGGACAAATACCCCCCAAAACATAGCGCACACACACGTAACGCACCTGCAACTGCAACTCCATTTCGACACACAGCATAGCATGCTTTCCAAGCTTTTCTTTGTGTTAAGCTTCAAGATTTCCATAGCCTTTATTATCTTGCATGTATATTGAATATTTTGTGACTGTAAGTTCTTTTACCCCTTTTATTTAAAGAGCATCAGTAACATAGATGGGAAAGCTAGTACAAAAAAGGAAAAAGGCTACCATTGTTTCTTTTTTTATATAAGAGATAGTTTAAAGAGATATTTATAGAAGCGAACGACTCTTTTTTTTTAGAGATAAGCCAAGTTATGTTAAGAAATATTTATTAAAAGTGAAAACTTCGACAAACAACAGATTTTAACTATACCAACTACTGTAATTTTTGTAAATATTGGTTTTCAGTGTTAACGGAATCACTTAATATAAGCAAATACTGGCCTTATGGTTTTGCAACTCTGAAGCGCAAACTTCTCGCTCTCTTTAATTTTCTGTCAACAGTTTGGATATTAAAACAAACAGGAAACAACGAATAGGTTTGTACAATAAAGATATTTGGGACTCCTTTAAGAAGCAGGGATGAAGCGAAAACTTGATTAAACCTAGAAAAATACGGGTGGATTGTGCCCAGGATATTAAGCAAACCAACCTCGCAGCAACAACAATATTTACCTACCAAACTGCAACTTTGGCAATTTAAAAGCAGTGCAAGTGTACCAAAGAATGCGCTCACAAAAATGATTTATATACATTTTAGAAATTGTTCTGATTTTCAGAACTTTGGGTCGTGCTCGCCAGTTTGCTTTGGCTTGCCTTGAGACTGAACGAAACTGAAAGCAAATGTCGGGACCGGGCATAGGAGCTAAATTCAATTTACTTAGATCGAGCGACAGCAAGGCAAAGGCCAAAGGCAACGAAAACTACAGCACTTGCAACAGCAAAAGCCCTGCATTTACTCTTTATATTCCTGGTTGGCAGGCAGCTTTAGCTTGACTCGTTTGGCCACCGGAAGTTGCACGGCCAGGCACTGTGCGCCATTTTGTTTTCTGCACAGCGATGCGATACGAAAGGTAAACCTATTGCCATCTACATAATGAGATCAATTCAATTATGAAACCACGATGGCCCTGAAGCCCACAAACTAGACCCCAAAACCACCAATATTCCACCCTATTCGAAACCCAAATCTTCCACATGTTATTCCTGTTGCTGCTGGATGCGGCTTACGGTTGCTGCACGATTAACCCGTCTGCTTGCTGTCATACGATGAATAGCTTAAAATGGATTTGAATCATGTAACTGTTGCCGTATGCGTTGCCAGTGTTCCAGCGGCAATTGTACACAATTTGCGTAGAGCGAATCACGACGAAATTCAAAAGAAGAAGAAAAACAAATCTGCTCGAGGGAAGCGCCTTAGACTGACAGATACCCTCTACAATATGTTTAATGTTTAAAAATCTATAAATGATCAAAAATCAATCATTACGCTTTTACGTAAATCAAATATAGTATATTAAGTCAACTGTGCATTATTTATTCTACTCTTCAATTTTTAACAATCTGCCATCGTTAATAATTGAAATATACAGTGCATATGTTTAGTTAAACAAAGAAGCATTTTACTAATCAATAGGTCTTAGACCCACCTTAGTAAAAATAATTATTTTTTCCTATTGCCTCTTTATGAGTATTTTATGTGCCTGATTGACATTGCCGCCTGGTTGCGTATGATTAATTAAATTATCTGCCAGCTGCGTTGCGTATTCGCCATGTGTGCCAGTCACCCTAAGGTGTTTTTTGGCTTATCTACTCTTGTTGTTGAAAGCTATCAACAACATGTTTTGGTGAATGTATGTTAGGGTATGTATGTGTGTGCGTTAAAAAGCCGAACTTTGCCCGAATCTCTTGCCAGCCTAGTAACCACAAAAGTTTCCTTTTCTGCGGTTATTTAGCCAACAGCAACAACAAAGGATAGAAAAATGCGCAAAAAAATTTCGTGCATTGAAACGGTTTTAAATTCTAGCAGTATTTTAATTGATATGGCTGCCTCATTGCCGTTGTTGGCTAAACTCTTCGCAAAACATGCACCTTTGCATATAAATAAGTACTTTGTTACCACGCGCACCCCGCTTGGCTTGGTTGGGTATATGGGTGCATATTCTTCATTGCTGACCTGCTTATCACAAAATTTGAATCCGTCTCCCTTGCTCTTTTTGGGTTTTTCTTAATTGCTTGTAACAAAATAAAGTTAAAATAAAAATATATTTAAAGATTGTTGCCCACTTGTGGGGAGGGCGTGCTTGAAACTTAGCTCTCTCAAATTCCCATTGAATATCCCTAAATCGATTTGAGTGAAGCGCAGGCGCACCCCAGGCGGCACACATTACAGGAAAATTTGTAGGCCCTAAAATTCTTCAGTGTTCATTTCTCTTAGCGACTTTTCATTTTTAACATGGTGCGTTTTGTGTTCCTTTTAATTCGAAAACAGTTCGGGTTGCGGGTATATATCATGCATTTTGTTTCCATTCTTGTTCTCAGAAACCTTATACCCCACGCTGGTAACATGCTGTTCGCACACACGAAACAATAAATAATCTGCTCCGTGCTTTTTTCTTGTCGCTTAATTAGAAATTTGATAGATTAACACCCATCTGATGAGCAAACGGCGGGCAACAGATCATGCTATCAACTGAAATGCTTAAATAAAAAACAAGTTGAACAATATTAAAATTTTGTCAACACAGATAGGCTAGGTTTTTCGATGTTTCTTTTCATAAATAAAGATTTTTCTGCATGAGGGTGGAAACAAATTGGATGAGGCGGAGTGGCGGGGATGGCAAAAAGGTGGTCTGTTACTATATGTTTAAGCAGCATACTAATTAGCAGCAAAATAAAAAAAAATTGAGGGGCGTTTCGCATTAGAGACAGTAAAACGATTCCGCTTCACTTTCCCGGCACTAGACAATGTCACTCTTTTGGCTGCTCAATTACAGACCCAATTGCGCACAATTATTTGTGTCTAAGGCGGGGAAAGAGTGGGAAAAATGGACTTCATATCAAAGGTAAAAGACCGGTATCATCCGCTAAGCCAGTATGAGCGTGAGTGGAAGGCATCCGGTGGATGGACAATGCTAGCCAACAAGAGAAAATTGTAGACACAGGAACAACAGCCCAGCTAAGGTGACCAACAATGGTAAGGTCGGATGTGGTGTGGGGCCAGTGACAGGTGCAGAAAATATATAATTCTTATTAAGAATTGGGCCAGATGTCCTTCAGACAGGGGGGAGAGCATCTACCGTATTGCAAACATAATGTGGTATTATGTGGTACCCTTCTCCGAAATCAATAAATAATGGCAATTAGTTTGTATTTCATTTTCTTAAAGGTGCACAATAAGACGAGTTTTCGGGAAACTCCGCCAGGAAATATGGAAAAATCGGGAAAAACGTTTGTATTACAATCCAATCGTCCTCAAACTCAAACTCAATTTCAAAGATCTTTCTTCAATTTCATTTGACGGGTGTTTCACACTTTTCCAAAAATGTATTCCCCCTTGGTGGAAATGGGGGTCAAGGTTTGGTGAGTGACGTTTTGCGCTGAAATTCATTTTCAAAGATATATATGTAAGTTCATATAAGATGTTTCACACTTTTCGCAGAATCCAATCTTCTTAGGTAGAAATGCGACTAAACGATTTTTTGGGCGAAGTTGTGCCCGATTTCCTTCAAACTTATTTTCAACGCTCTACATAAATAATATAACGATACGTGTTTTAACGGTTTGAGAAATTCTACCCCTAACAGTGGTAAATTGGCGTAAAACGGTTGTATGAAAGTTTTCTGTTTACCATCTGATCGGCTCCAAAAACATTTTTAAATATCTTTGTCAAAATTAATCTGAAGTGCATTTTAAAGATTTTTTTGGTGAATTTTAAGTTGTGTCCGATTTACATAAAACTAATTTTTAATGCTCTACATAAGAATATATTGAACATGTGTTTCAGCGATTTGGGAAATTCCACTCTCAACAGTGGTAAAATGGCGGAAAGCGTTTGTATAGAAGTTGTTTGCTCACCGTCCTCTCAGTTTCAAAATCATTTTCAAAGCTTTTTGAGATCATTGATTTTGTAACATACGTGCCAGGCCGGCTTATACTTGCTAGTCTATCTATATTTTCTTAAAAAGCATAATCAATATATTTATAAAATTGTAAATAGCCTTCCTAACTCGATATTTTTTACTCCTGCTTTCGGTTAAATAGCGAAAATGGTTAAAGGATTGTGAGCCAGTGTATCATTATTCAATAAAAACAAATTTGGCATGGCTATCAGAAGCCCTGCTCCTCGCTGGTTAACCAGCATATCCGGCCATTCTCAGTTCACCTTAGACTACCCTTTGACAGCCTTACCTTTTCGGTGGCTTTGCGTCAGCTCAACCCAGGGCCTACTTTTCTTCAAGCACTCAATACCGCGGGTTGGTTTAACCCAATAGCAAAGATAGGTTGTTTGTTGAGCCAAAGGTTGAAATGGGGAAAGAGCGGGATTGTGCGGTGCAAAACCAACTGCAGTTAGTTCGAAATTGTCTGGCCTGTGACCAGTTGGGCACTGGCCTACGTAGAGAGCACCCTGGAAAAACATGGAACATTGCTTGAAGCCCACTCAGTTGCACAGCTTCGAGTTGGCTCTGATTAATTTGTTTGCTTTCGCTAAGCAATTTGCACGCGGTGCAAGCTCAGCCTTGCCCAACCTAATTGTAGATGGAACAGATACCGGATAGAGTTATAGCCAGGTGACGGCAATAGACCAGAAACTTTGTGAGCTCAACACATTCGCCCAGTTGGAATGCGTTGGGTTGGGTTTTGTCTGTTGGCAGGCAGGTTCCTCAGATTCAACTCTTGTTATTTACTCGCAGCTGGGAATGGGCAGCTCTGCAGCGTTCGGAAAACTGATGTGCGCACATTTGTTAGCTGCCAAGGGGATTATACAACAAACGCCAGTTTATTTATACCAGCTGTGAATCACTCTGCTTCTTGCCAACCATCTTGCGTGACTTGTCTTGCTTTATAAGCAACTGTGAGAGAAAGGATGCAGAATGCGGTTTTGGCCTCCATATGACAGTTGATAACACATCACTGTCAGATGCTCGTTAAAAAATTATTTTAAAATTTTACAATTGTAACCAGCTCGCTCCTGTTGGATTCATTAGCCCTGTCCAGCTGACATAATTGAATAATAAAGCGCTAAAAATGAATTTCTTGTTTGGTTACAGAGATTCGCAGCATCGCTTTTAAGATGCCCAAGAAGAAATTATCGGTAAACCGATCAGAAGAAAAATATACAGATTATTTATATTTATATATATTATATCTCTATATATTAAACTGTTTGTCCTGACTGACTGACTGAAGCACAAATTTCCATTGAAGTTACCTTATATGATGAAGATGCACGTTAAGACGGGGTTTCGGGAATTTCCACCCGCAAATATGGAAAAACCGTGAAAAACGTTTGTATGAAACTTTTTTGTCCATCCGATCGAGCTCAATTTCAAAGTAATTTCTTCAAATTCATTTGAGCCGTGTTTCCCACTTTTTGGAAAATACGTCCCTCCTTGGTATAAACAGCGCTCAAATTAATGTCAAATGATTGATCTACATGTAAATTCATTTGAGACGTGTTTCACACCTTTCCTAGAATCTAAACTCCTTCTGTGGAATGTACACCGGCCTTGTCCGTGGCAGATATGTTATAAAGCTTTGAAAATGATTTTTAAACTGAGAGGACGGTAAACAACTACTTGCATACAAAAGTTTTCCGCCATTTTACTACTGTTGCAAGTGGAATTTTTCAAATCGCTGAAACACGTATTCATTATATTCTTATGTAGAGCATTAAAAATAAGTTTTATGTAAATCGAACACAACTTAAAATTCACCAAAAAATCTTTAAAATGCACAGTCCAAATTTCAGCTTCCTAGCTCTTACAATTCGGGCTGTGCGTTGATCACCAATCAGTCAGTCAGTCAGTCAGAACAAACATTTTTTATATATAAAGATATGCCACCTACTTTCAATTTTTAAATGAAATATCTTTTAGGTTACTTAAAAAAAATTAATCTTATAAAACTTTTGTCAAATTTTAAAATTTTTAATTTTTTCTAGTTTTCGAATTCTAGTGTTAAATAAATGTTGTTGCTTGTTGAATGATTCACTTAATAAATATAAATTATATTAAAATTGATGTATAGAAGAAAACTAAAAAAATATTCTACTCTGAATAAAAGTCAGGATGAGAGAATTTAAACTGTATATACGTGTATATAACAGCGGCCACGTATACCCGTAGTTAGCTAGATACCAGACCTGACAGACACACACACAAAAATAGAACATTTGTAGCATACCAAACGACTTGCGTTTAGCGATTTTGTCAGTTGTTATTAGGTGAAATGCCTGCTTGGAGAGTCCTACCGCTGCTCTTAAGATAATGCCAATTCATTTAAGCCCCCAAAACTTTGTCAAGCCACACGTTGAACTCCCCAACAGTTTTATTTAAGTATTTCTAATTGGATGCCTCCTTGGATAGCCTTGATATGCATTTATTATGATATACATTGTGAATAACACCTTAGCTACAAAAGGAAACCACCTACCTATATTATATATCTTTACCCTTATCATATACCTATAAATATTTCGGATAAGAACAACTTTTTGCTTTGCACTTTGTCATGTTATTTAAAGCAAATACAATTAAATTAGGCTGCACATTGAAAAACGGCCTTCAGAATAAATAATCCAGTTACACATTAAATTGGAATACAAAGTGCAGTTGAAAGCGTGTTGCTAAAAAAAACCCATTTGCAGTTGAAGTACGGAAAAGCGCATTTGCAATTTTACAGTCTATCCCAACTCTTGCTGAATGCAAATGATACTTAACTATTCATTAGCTACAGTAATAAATATATTTCAGAAAGGCACACGCACACGCACACTGCGTCTTTGCTCGATGTAAACTGGGGACAAGTTATGAAAACCGATTGCGCATTCGCATTCAATGAAAATCATTTTCAGCACAATTAAATTTAAATATATATGCGCCTTGGGGCATGTACACTTGATACTTGAATTCCAGCTGTTGGTACGTATTTCCTCTGGAAATATAGATATGCAGATTTATATTATATGCCATTCAGGTTGTAAACTTATTTTTCAAATGAATACCTCTCGAGATTCCTGATCTCTGATCATAAGTAAACTATGTGCTTGAACTCTCAAATACCATAAAGGAAAGGCTTGTTGCAGTTCAACAACTTCCAATCCTGAAGCGAACGTTAAGCCCATACAAAATTAACCGAAAAACTGAATGCAAAAAACGAACGCCAAACTCCATTGAAACTTCGAGAGCACGCAGTCAAATGTAATTACGGGCTGTATCAATACCATTGCCAGACAGTGCACCAAATGAAAGTAATTAAAATTCATTCACCACATCTGATATAATAAACAAGTAGTCGGGAGCTCCCGACTAGGAAATACCCTGAATATCCTCTTAGTCCAACACCAAATGCAGTTTGAATTAATAAAGATAAATTAGAAAAAAAAGTTCCATTGACAGAGCTCGAACTCGCAACTGACCGCATTACTTGCTGCCGACTCTACCAGCCAAAAAATAAAAACAGTTTCCCAGGTAGGGCCCGAATTAGACTAATAATCTCTTATATATGAATTTGCCATATTTGAGCCATTGATGCAGGACATTTTCATAGTCGAAAAGTACTAATATGGGTGTACTAGAACCTCTTACTTATTTGTTTTGGTTTTTTTTTTCTTTACCTCCTCTTTCTAAATTCAACTTAATTAATGTCTAGCTCAATATGCTATATTCATGAATGTTAAAGGGCATCTCGCAGTCAATCAACAGCGGCTTATTCACTTGTTACACGGATTGTTGCATTGATTTGCTTATGCTGTTGGGCTCTCTACTCTGGCATTTTATGGTTCTCGCTCTGAGCTCTGGCTTTGAGCTTCAGCTTAGTTTATGATTGCAGCAAGCAGTTGGCTGGGAATTGCTCGGGTCGCTTGTAGGATAGCATAGAGAAATATTCCCGAAGGGAGCGAGAGAGAGAGAGACGAGTAAAGATAAGGAACGACTGTTAAATGCGCTTGATTTAGTGCCATTTGCCACATTGCTTTGTTTACAGTGCAGAGTCAAGCAGCAATTGAGCATGAAATATGCTTGACGTGCCTGAGCCCGGTTCAAGGACCTGCCCAAATTCGGTTCTGTGTCCTCTATGCAGATCAAAAATCCCAGGTGACAGCAGTGCACGATACGATTAACAACTATGCACACTTTGGCTGGATAAACCTGCAACAACTCGTCTGCAAACTTTCTGTTCGATATGAACCGTTTCACTTACTTTTAAGGGTTTGGCATGAGTGAAAATCGCCCCTAGATGCAACCCCTGCATTGCAGCTATAAATTATAACAAAGTTTTAGCAATCAACCCGAAATATTTTGTGCAAGTTTTGCTGCAATCCGCAGCACCAAAAACAACAACAATGTGGCCGGCAACAAAATAAGTACCCTTGCATGTTTAGGCTAAATCATTCTAAAGAAAGCAGTTTTATAATTTGATGCCATTAACTTTGGCCTAATTCCCGCAAATTGCTCACCTGTGGCTGTCTTAAGTTCTTGCAAAATGGAATTTACTAGAAATTATGGCCAATTAATGATGTTGAAGCATCTTGCTTGAGTCGACGAAGTAAACGCGCAATATGTTAAACGGACAATAAAATCAACAGGTAAGTCAATCTTCAGATATAGCCCTCTTAGAAGAAAACTCATCATATAAATGGCAACACAAATTTTTGTTTTTACCTTATATCAGGCGTATTTATAACAATAGAAGCAAACACACTTAATCATACAATCTACGTCCTGCCTATGTTACTCCGACAGCTGAAAACAAGGATTCTCGCTCGTGCATTGGATATAGTTCTCGGCTAAGGAAAGCCATAATAGAGATAAAAATAATAATAGTTATAATAATTATTAAAATAATAAGGGTAATAACAGTAATCAAATTAATATCATCAGTGATAATGATGCTGATAATGCTTTCGCCCGGTGCTTGCTTCCAGGGCTAACATTTTTTCTAGCTTTTCATAGATCAGACAAGAAAACACGATTTATATTTCTTGATTGTGCTCAGCAGCAACATATGGTCCCAGTTTGATACATCAGCAAAAAAAACACTACTTAATTAATGCGGACAAGCAAATTAAATTATATCGCGGTAAATTAATCAATTAATATCCAAATATTAGTTTCTTACTGACACACTCCCTTAACCTGGTTATCAATTAGTGAACAATATATAAAAATCAGTTTAATTTAATAAAACAAATAATTAAAGCGACATATAGAACATGAGTATGATGTGTTGACGACCACAATTCAACACACACGCACACACAGACGTGTGGATATTATTAATGGTCGACAAGACGAGTGTCTTCCTAATTATTCAATACATTATCCATACATTATGAGAATTACATTCTAAAAAAAAAAGCCTAGTTCAAATACGCAATTTTCTAATAGCATCAACAACCGATGGAGGTTTTTTTATTTTCCCGACCGGCCAGCTTTATCCCTTTTCACAGCTAATTTTGTCAGTGGTGCTATTAGCTAAGAAGAAGGGTATAAATAGAGAAAATAGTGTTCGTAAGTAATACCAAAAATAATCATAATTTACTATATTATTTAAGAAAATACAATACATAGGCAAAAATAAAGAAAGAAGTTATTAATAGAGTAAAGACATTTAAACTAGATGTTTAGAGTGTTAGGTTGAGTGTCCGGCAAGCTATGCTCCTCCTCATAGCTGGGAATGGTCAGTGAGTTCCCGAAGGTATCATGAAATTAACGATTTTATTACGGGTAGAGAAAGTTCGGTGGGATAACGTTATGTAAACTATTATAATTTTTACATAACACGCGGATTTATTATGCATAGCGTAATCAGTTGCCCTTAGGTAGAAACAAAAGGCGATAATTCCTGGTAGGTCTGAACGGAACAAATAATTGACGACGCACTAACAGAAAAGATGAATATATATCGCCCACAATCAACTTATGTAGGAAGATAACACCGAGAATTGTCCTACGGTTGGTTAACGACGGAAGATCAAGAAGAAGAAGCCTGGTAGAGTAGGATGACAACCAAAGATTGGGCTTTTGTTGCTGATCAAGAATATACACACCTATTATGGTCGGAGATGCTTCCTTCTGTCTGTTACATACATTTTCAAAAATACATTATACCCCTTTTAACCATTTTTAATGGGTTCAGGGAAACGCCAAATCCTTTACTGTTAGTTTACGTTAACGACCCATTGGCTGACGACCGACAGTATTCTAGCAACTCAGTAAGCGGAGTGAAATCTGGTCAAAATGACTGCTATGCTAATGCTAACAGCATCCGCCCCGTATGTATTTGGCAGTATAAGTTCCGATGTAATATTCCTGATTGCCCCATGAAAACGGGTGTCAACTCTCACACGCAAAGATCACCATGAAATCAACAAAATGGATCATAAATCAAGCCCCACAAATGAAGAAGAGCGAAACAGCAGAATGTCTAAATCACCAATAGGTGTAACAACAGCCGTCCCGTCAGAGACGACCTTTAAGCGGGGGACGGCAACGACGGCAACTCAGAGACAACTAAGAAAAACGATATCCTAAAGCCACTTTGGTATATTTTTTTTTCTAATATTTCGCAAATAGGCCTAGCTTCCGAATAAATGGCGTACCTCTGTCTTCGGGCTAAACAATATATCTCAGGGGAATTACGGGTACTTGCCAAGATAACAGCAAAGAGAAAGAAGCATAAACAATAATGAAAAGTCGATTTTTTTCCAATCAATTAATATAAATTTAAAAGGCGCGGCATGTGAAAGTCAAATGAAGCCGCGGACACTGCACCGCACTTTATGTGACTCTTTTGGTTGACAGTAAAAGCCACTAACTGTTGAGATTGAGTCTAGATATCCGTGCAATATAGCATGCTCCTAGGTGCTACGAATATTTGTTAGACTTTTCGGAGTCTTAATAGAATGCATATAGGCTTATGGTTAAGTCCGAATAAGTATCCATACTTCTATACAACCAATTTGACCAATTTAACCAATTATTGTAATATAAGTAATAAAAGGCAAAATTTTATTAATCCTCTTTGGACTTATAACTGAAAAGAAAATCGAATACTCAACTAAAATTGAATTTAAAATCAACGAGGCTTTTGCAATAATTCTATCTGCACTTGGGCATATCGTGTCGAATGCGCAACAATTGAATTATGGAACAATGTGTTGAACATATGAACATATATTGAAATTTAAAACCCATGCGAGCTGGATTCATAAATATTTTACATATTTATTGTGCTTCGTATTTTGAGTTGTGGTCATTGCTTATACATATAAATAAAGCTGGCATTTGATTTGCAGCAATGTGTGCAAATAAAATAATTTTCGGGAGCTGCCAAAAACCAAATTGCCCGCAAAATGTAGAAAAACATAATAATAATAAAAGAGATCCTGTAGGGGCCTGCTCATACATATATATGCATTTTTAACTATAATATTTATTTAATAATTGTGTTACTATTTTGTGTAATGTATTTTCATATTTTTTGAATTGGTGCACATATTGATGCACTTGCCAGCTAGACTTACATGTTTCAACAATTATGTGCCAGTTTATTGTTATTATTTTATACATGAACATTTTTTCCTTATTTTAATGCTTTTATGCTATCTTTCAACTCGAACAGAGGCATGCTTAAGGCAGCCAATGAAGCGAAGGCATTTTAAATAATTGCACGAATCGGATACCACAGCCCAATGCTCCCACGAGGGGCACAGCTTGCCCTTTTTGCTTTTTATTTTTAATTGAAAATAACATATAAACTGTTCTGTGGCTGCAACTGTGGTCGTTCTGCAATGATATCTGAAATTATTAATTGTTGCATCTGGTTGCCAACCTGATGTTAATTTTCCTTTGTACCTGGTATTCTTTGCTGCTATTAAAAAATGGACAGATATGTTTTTTTACATGGGTGATAATCCGAAAATTGATTTTAATGATTCCAATTATCTGAGCTAATACACAGAGAATTATGGTTGATTATTATTACCTCCATGCAGGTGTGTCACTAAATACTTTTAATTAATGATTATGATGATTATGATTATCACTTCCTTTAAATGGAATTATGCTGCAAAAAATAATGCATGATTATCCCTTCCTTTTAATGGAATTATGCTGCACAAAATAATGCATAATTCAAGACTCATTAAAAAAATTAATAAGCAGATGTTAATAAGTAGATGTTCTTACCCTATTAAACGAATTGTTTATTGGTTACTTGAAAATCGTTAAGAAATTGAATTTGTATTTTAACAATGTCCATAAGAAGTTTGAATTAATTTTGAAATGTTGCAATTTCATCTTTCTAAATTACATCTTATAAAAACGTATACATGTTAATACATATAATATAATATAATATACTATAATATAATATAATATAATATAATATAATATAATATAATATAATATAATATAATATAATTAAAGCTCTGCCACTAAATATTGACATTTAGCTATCGCAGTTTAAAATATATTTATAATTATAACGTTCTATCTGATTCCTAGCAACTGCGACTCTATCCAAATTTTAATTCCACAACATTTTGTTTACGCACTCCACACATTTTGTGCTTTGGCCTTCATGGCATATACTTATTGTGGTCACAGACAACCGTGACCTTCAAATAACCTTTGATTTGAGCTCTTTAGCTAACAGTTTGCTTGTAAACTATAAATAAAAGCAGTCAAAAAAACTTCAAAATGTACAGTGTATCAAAGATTTCATTATAAACGAACATATTATTCAGTTAACTAAAATTAAAGTAACTTAAAGATAAATAAAAACGGCCGGAATTCTTGCAAATTATTTAGTAAATGTATTTTTTTATTGATCACATTATATTTGCTGCATTATGATATTATTTACCATCTAAATTCAATCAAATTATTAAGAACATTTTCGAACGACGTTTTGGTTCTTCCTAGTATTAAAATTTTATACACTATAAAAGTGTATATGCAAAGAGGAAATGTGAAAATCTCTAAATTACAATTGAAACCCGAATCCGAGTGATATGCAGGACTGGGAAAACAATCTCGACAATCCAGCAACTGACAGCATATAAATTATAACATGCAACTGGTAGGGAGGGCAGGCCCAACATGTCAACAAATTGATTTTTATACCCTTGCAGAGGGTATTATAATTTTGTCGTCAAATGTGTAATGCATAGAAGGAGACATCTCCGACCCCATAAAGTATATATATTCTTGATCAGCATCAACAGCCGAGTCGATATAGCCATGTCCGTCTGTCCGTCTGTTTTTATGTGAACTAGTCCCTCAGTTTTAAAGCTTTCTTAATGAAACTTTGCAGAAGTGCCTTTTTCTGTTGAAGGCAGTACATATTTCAGAACAAGCTAGATAGGACCACAATATCATATAGCGGCCTTAGGAACGATCGGTCGAAAATAATATGTGTGAAAAACATTTTTGTCATTCATGATATTTTGATTAAACACGGCATTTAGAGATTCCACTATGCTTCCTTCATTGTAGCAAAATCTTATTTACATCGGACTAATATATCATATTGCTGCCATAGGAACGATCGGTCGTAAACTAGGCTCTTGGGTAAAAACTTTCTTGTTTATCAGATATCTTGACCAAACTCGGCATTATCTTTTTTCCCTGTGCTTCGTAGATACGGGCAAAGCTAAAGTTTGGGTCTGCAAGGGTATAAGATCTTCGGCGTGCCGAAGATAGCCCTTTCTTTCTCGTTTATTTTAATTTACAAATATCAAAAAGTGGTGAGGCATAAAAATGATATACGCGAGTGAAATATGGACAGACCAGCTGCCCCCTGCCGGAGTGGAAAGTGGTTAAATGTGAATTGTGGGCGAAGTGAATTGTGAATTTGTTTGCATTCATATAACTATATGTGTACATGACCATGGAAGGTCAACTGTGTATTTTTTGTTAGTTGGTAGTTTAAATATTTAATCAACGAAGAATTTTTAATTCAATCGCCATCGATGGCGTATAATTGCTTGTACGATTAAGACAACAAACAGACAGTTTTTTTATCAGTTATTATAATACTGAATGATTATGCATAAAACTAAAACATTTCATTATTCGTACTATTACATAGCTTAACATCATTTAAAATATAACATACATAGGTATCATAACAAGTTTGAATATGAATAAGGTATCTAGAAAATGGAGAAAATTCACAAAGTTAAAGACAAATTGCATGAATTTTATTTGCATACCCAAAAAAAATTTAAAAAGAATAAGTTTACTTCTGGTAATTGAAATCTGGTTCCGGGATATTGCGGGATTTTAACAGTACAAATTTTTATTTTGCTAACATTCTTTTGCTATTTTAGGTATTTATATAAAATCATCATTCATCATCCGATCGTAGACTAAGATCTAATTTTCAGATATTTTTCTTCAAATTCATTTGGGAAATGTTTCACACTTTTCAAAAAATTCATTTCGTTTGAATAGAAAGACGGACATGGCTATATCGACTTGGCCATTAACGCTGATCATGAAAATATATATACTTTATGGGGCGTAGATGCTTTCTTCTGCTTGTTACATACGTATTCACAAAAACATTTTACCCTTTCACCAATTTTTAATGGGTAAATGATCCATATAATGTTAAGAGTTAAGACTCTTAATATATAAGAAAATAATTATTTTACGTGGAGATCGAAAGAAATTAAAGACGATACATTTTCAACGACCGCTGAGAGAGAAGATCTAATACCCTTGCAGACCCAACCTTTTCATAATGCTCATATTGCTTTGCCCGTATCTAAGAATCGCAGGGAAAATAGTTAATGCTGAGTATGGTTAATATGTCTTGAAAAACATATACAACACCTTAGTTTTCAACCAATCGTTCCAATGATATACTAATCCGATTTTAATAGGATTTAAAATATATATGGGGAGGATAGAAAAACTAATAAATGCCGAGCTTGGTCATATCTTATATCTTGAAATACAAAATTATTTTTCATATCTCAACTTTATTTTCGACCGATCATTCCTTTGGCAGCTATATGATATAGTGGTCCGATCCATGTAATGGCTGGCTCCGACATATGTACTGCGCGCAACAGAAAGAGGAACTTCTGCAAAGTTTTATAAGGAAAGATTTAAAACTGAGAGACCAGTTCGCATAGTAACAGACAGACAGACATATCTATATCGACTCGGCTGTTGATACTGATCAAGAATATTTATATTTTATGGGGTAGAAGATGTCTCCTTCTATGCGTTAAACATTTCACGACAAAATTATAATAATCTCTGCAAGGTATAAAAAATTGCAAAATGAATCATTATAAATAATAATAAACTAGACCATATTTTAGCCATAATAGCTATTATAAAATAGAAGAAAATGACCAAGAAAATACGGGTCGACCTGGTAATCATGAAGCATAACAACAACGCATCTGCATTTTTGACATTTCAAGAAGGCGTGTTAACAATAAATTTGTGCGTGCTCTAACAATAAATTTGGTCGCCACAAAATAAGAAGAAGAAAAAAGAGGTTCTAGTCGGGAGTTCCCGACTAGGTAATACCCTGAACCCTCCTATTCCAACACCAAATGCAGATCGCGCTACGTACTTACTTGTAGTAATAAAGATAAATTTAAAATAAAATAAAGTTGCTTTGGCAGGGTTCGAGCTTGCAACTAACCGTACTACTTGTCGCCGTCTCTACTCAACAGCCACACCAGCCAAACGAAAAAAAAAAAAGTCTCATTGGTAGGGCTCGAACTCGCGACAGACCGCAACACTCGCCACTGCCTCTACTCAAAATCCACACCCATAATTGAGCCTTTTTGAGAAAAAAACGAATTAAAATATCAGCACAGAAAACAATATAATCGAATCTGACCCAGACGCGCATGAATGTGTTTATGCGCCA
This sequence comes from Drosophila kanekoi, assembly GCA_037075305.1. Taxonomy (NCBI): domain Eukaryota; kingdom Metazoa; phylum Arthropoda; class Insecta; order Diptera; family Drosophilidae; genus Drosophila; species Drosophila kanekoi. The sequence continues at coordinate 1,797,945 of JBAMCE010000066.1, forward strand.
GCTGCAAGCTAACCGAACTTAGAGTAATTTTCATGGATGGAAACGAGTAAGTTATCGATTATCGGAAACAAACTCGATCTGCGCATGGACTAGAAGGACCTACAGCTAAAATGTCAGCTCTTATAGTTTCTAAGATCCTGGCGCTTATACATACGGACAAACGGACAGACAGACGGACATGACTAGATATAGTCAACTATTGATGCTGATCAAGAATATATATACTTTATTGGGTCGGAGATGCTTCCTTCTGCCTGTTACATCCATTTGCACGAATACATTATACCCTTTTTACCCATTTTCAATGGGATCAGGCTATAAAAAGCGGGAAACAAAACAAAAATAAAAACAAAACATAAAACATACCTATAACTCATTCACGCTTGAAATTCGAAGATACCAGGAAAAAAACGAACGAATACGAACCAGAAAAAAATGAAATTAAAAAAAGCCGACAGTTCTATTTTGTGTTCAGTCAAGCGTCCGGCTTGGCATCCTTACCGAGCAATTCGAGCAGCAACACCGACTGCGAATGTTGCTCGTATATTTCACGCTCGAACATCTTTGGGGTCACACAAATCCGATTCACATGAATATAAATAAAATTCATGTCGAGCTTCGAGTTGCAGACAATAAATTTTTGAGTGCGATTCAGCAGCGTCGCCATCCCTAAATACAAAAAATCTTACGCTAAAAGTTTCCCTTCTTCTCTGAACTGATTTCACCTCACTTGCTTACTTTCACTTTTGGGCTATCTACAACTGCGCAGTTGCAATTATTACAATGAATAAAATGTGATTTGGGGATATTACAGCATATGCCCTGCCGCCCAACTTTAAGCACTTTGTGCTATGCACTGCAAGTTCACGATAAGTCGGGGTTTCGGATCATTCCGCTGAAAAAGGGGCGGAAAAGTGTTAATAATAAACTTTTTTCGACCGTTCAATCTCATACATATACTCAACATTTTATTTAATGTATTTTTTAAAGATGTATCTATGCGAATGTATGTCTTTTAATACTGCGCGCAACACAAATTTAGTTATTTTTATATAAAAGTTCTTGAAGCAAGACCGAATACGTTTATATTTGGGTATTAATATAATCTTATTCTGAATTGATTATGTTTTATAAAATTCAATTAAGGCCATTTCCAAAACAGATTCAAAATAAGTTCACCTATTTTAATGGACTTCTTTGAAAAATTCTCTCGCATATAATGCAAAATCCTGAACTCTTTATAAAAAGCTGAAGAGAATAAATAATGCAAGGCATCTCAATAAACTTACAAGCTTCCTTGGCCCCTGGCAAAAATGTTTGGGCTAAAATGTATGCGCCTAATTTAGCGGTAATAAGAAAACTAAAAAAATTGTTAAGTACAGCAACTAAACCCAAGAAAGAAATAACAGTTAATAAAGAAAACACGATTTTTATACGAATGAAAAGGAAAGTGATAGGACATCGATGTCGCTATCTGCATGATGTTTGTTGTTGCCCAAGTAGCTGTCTCCTGTACGCTCTGCATGATTGTGTGTGTTTGCGATGGCACTATGATGAGAATGTAAATTATCCGAAATTTTTGACATATAAGGGGACAACAAGAGCAGAAGCAATAGCAGCAACAACTACAACAATAAGGGACGAGCACATCAGCTGCAAGCTCAACTAGCAGGTACGTGGTTTCTGTGGGGAGAATGACTGTTGCCACAAATGGATCCCGCTGTCCATCTTAAGTGTAAGAACTACAGTAGGGGAGCAGTTCCCTCTGACAAGTCGAGGTCAAAAGGGCTTGCTCGCCTTGCCTTATCCAAACGGACAACATTGTAGCATAATAGGGTGTCTCCATAAGTCCTTTTAATTTGAATATTTCTCGGGCGCAACTAAGGCGGTTTACCCATGCTTGTGTGTGTCCCTTGTAACTGTGCGTGTGCCAGAGGTGTGCCTAAAACGTTTGGGAAATAACGACCTAAAAATGAAAAAATATGTATCATGATGTGTCTGAGCCAACTAAATGATGACTAAGTCAGACAGGGTATGTTTGTGTGTGCAATACATGGGTCATTTCAAAGAAGTTCATTTCGTTACTGTTTGTTGCATTAATATGGTATACTTAACAGCTGGGTTAAAATGTATATCTAAAGCTTATTTGGCTATTAGTCTGCTTACATATAGGTTGAGAATGAGCGCATATGTATTCTTTGAAATGAATTATAGCTATCTTAGTTCATTAGCCAAAATATGTTTTTATATTCAGAATTAGTACTTCCTTCGCAATGTACACTTTTATATAGCAACAATACATTCGTATATTTTTTTAAACCCCAATGAATGTACATTAATGTATTATAAGCTGGAGCCATTAAAAATGGATAAAAATGTTATAATGTATTTGTGCAAATGTATGTAACAGGCAGAAGGAAGCATCTCCGACCACATAAAATAAACAAATAAAATAAATAAATTTTCAAATTTGTAATGATATCAGAGCGACCAGAATAAAAGTCACTTGGCTACGTAAAGCGGATAAATCATTTTGAAAACTACAACAAAAAGATCACAAGCTTATAGAAAACATTCGAAGGCAAAACAGGAACCGACTTTTTTTCTATTGCTTGCTGGCTACAACTGAAGTTTTTATTTCTCTTTCGCTCTTGTCAATACCTATCAGCATGCACTTCACCCTTATCCCAACTGCCACGACAGATTAAGCTCTTTTAGCTTATGATGGAATGTGAACTCGCAAACTGAGTTTGTTTCCGATATTCGATAACTTGTCCCGTTTCCAAGTATTCAATACAAATTGAAATCGACATCCTGTTCTTTTAGCAAATTGGGTACATATTAAGAGCTAGAGTCACCAAATGTAATATGTTTATTCTAGAATAGTATACAATTATCAAGTATCTTTAATTTTATACCTATCGCCACCTACCAGCTTGTATTGCCCATCAAAATAAGCCTTAATTTAAATGAAGTTGACTTTTTGAGAATACACAAATATTCTATGCTACAATAAGATATACTCTAGAAAATTTCATTACGATCGGTTAAGAATCGATCGGCTATGTGTTTTGACTGTGCACGTGTTTGCGCCAGCTAGCGATGATTCCAAGAAAACTGTCTATTTGATGGATTTCTCACTTGAGGCGAGAAAATAGACAATGGAAATAAACAATGAAAATGCCTTGACCCAGAACATATATATGTTTGTGCAAATTTGTAAACGTGTTCTCTTAGGTAAAGTTAACAGGTATATATTAGTAAGGAATTACTTAAACTAATTGATAATCTAACTGCTGTTTAGCAAAAATACGCATTAAATTTGTAAATGTAAATCTATTCACACCTAAAAGGGTTTCAAAGAAAAAATAATTCCTTTTTTATGGTTTAACCCCGCCAATTATATATATCTGCATATGCTTGCTTCTTTACATTTATTTGCAAAAATCCGTTATACCATTTTTACCCATTTTTAATGGGTTAAAGGTTTTTCTGTACATACGTTCATGCGCGTCTGCTTCGAATTTTATTAACAGCATTGCAATTTCGTTTGTATTGTTTTCTGTGCTGCTATTTAAATTTTTTTTTCTCTCATAAAGAATTGATAATAGGTGTGGCTGTTATGTATTTCGCCAAAGGATTTTTTTTTTTAATATTATCTCTGTTACTACTAAAGTGAATAAGAGGGTTCAGGGTATTCCCTTGTCGGGAGCTCCCGACTAGAACCTCTCACTTGTCTTTGTATGTTTTAAAACAAGATAATGAATTAAGATTTTAATTTTTACTTAAGATTACTTATTTCTCTACCAGGGTCGCGTTGATTTTGTCCGTTTACGAGAGGTGTTGTGTTATGTAATAAAAAGCTGACGAAATTTGTCAGGTTATAGATTTTGAAAGTTATGGGAGTTTTCACAGTACGCAAAGTATGTAAAAGACACACTAAAATGCGGATTAAGAATGCATTTCGAGCCAGCTGATTTTGCTTATAGCATACGACGAACGTTCTGAAAGCCCTAACTTTTTAGATGCGTTTTCTCCTTTTTTTTTATTCTGTGCCATGTCAACAGCTTGCTAAAAGTCTTTTCTGTTATTCTTTTGTTCTTATTACTATGCCATTACCTTGCTCAGCTGCGTTGCCTTTGGCTGGACGATGTTTTAAATTTTATTCTTTTGGCTATTTACACTCAGAAGTCAAGGAAAAAATTGATGCGAACCTGGAATCGGGTTCCATAGTATTCAAGCACACGGCGTATATACAATGTAATCCTGCCTCCGTTCCAATTTTAATGACAGTCTACCTGAGTGTGTTTATGCTCGCTTACCACCACTTTCCTCCGCGACTCTTTCTTATGTACACTCATTTTAGCCCTTAAATACATTTCGTAGATGTTACCAAAAGCTACTAATTAATTTTCCATGGCCCTCCAATCTGCGTACCTTTGCCAGTTCTTCCTTTAATCCACTCTCTGTTTCATCCGTTTGTCTACACCATGTACATTTATTTTACTTGCTAAATGAAAAAATAAACAGACTTTTAGGTTCTAATTAGTTTTATTTAGATTTAATTAAGAAAAGAATGCTGAGATCGCAACGACGCTTTTATATTAAAACAATCTAAGCTGCAGGCATATGTTTGGCAAGGATTGAACTCTCTAACGCAATGATACCGGAAACCCATGTGGCGCAGATAGGAAAAAGCGCGGACACGTACGTGGCTTAGCGATTTATTGATGTGCACAATATGAGAATGGTCTTTGAAACTTTATTTTGAGAAATTTGATTATCTTTATATTGCAAGGCAATCAAATTATTTTATGAATGCGTTGCTTATTTTAGTAAACCTGTCTAAAAACATATATAATGCATTTTTGTTCATGCAAAACCAGATAATTTTCAATTAAATTATTTAACATTACATTTTTCAACAATGTTTTCAATTGTCTATAAACATCGTCGACGTTTAAGAGTACTTCACGAAGTAACTCGCAAGAAAATCAATTTTTATACCCTGTACACATTAAATATGGGTAAAAAGGGTATATTGTATTTGCGGAAAATGTAAATCTATGTAACAGGCAGAAGGAAGCATCTCCGACCCCATAAAGTATGTATATTCTTGATCAGTACCAATAGCCGAGTCGATCTAGCCATGTCCGTCTGTCTGTCTGTCTGTATGTCCGTCCGTGCGTAGCCGTATGTCCGTATGTATGAACGCAAGGATATCAGAACCTTTAAGAGCTAGAGACTTGAAAGCTGTTCACCCTCTTAGTGCCTCGCAGATCGAGTTTGTTTCCGATAATCGATAACTTACTCCGTTTCCAAGCAATCGATAAAAATCGATATCGACATCCTGTTTTTTGAGAAAATTGGGTAAAAATTAAGATCTAGAGTCAGCAAACTTGATATGTTGCTTCTAGAATATATATAAAAGTATATATATCAAGTATCTTTCATTTTATACCTATCGCCACCTCCCCGCTACCACCATAGAGCTATGCACCACAGAGCTAAGATCAATTTATGTTTTGTTTTTCGGTATTTTGGCTGCGCACGTGTATGCGACGCCATTTTCAAGAATTTCGGTACATATGTATACACACACATTCATGCGCGTCTGCGTCAAATTCTGTCATCAATGCGTTTGTTTTCTGTGCTGCTATTTTAATTGGTTTTTTTCTCAATAAGACTTAATGATTACCGAGGAAGTTAAATATGCGATCAGTAGCGAGTTCAACCCTGCCGATGGATCTATTTTTTTAATTTATCTTTATTAATTCAAACGAGCTGCGCTTGGTGTGGGAATAATAAGGTTCAGGGTATTCCCTAGTCGGGAGCTCCCGACTAGAACCTCTTACTTGCTTATATTTTATATTTTAGAGGGCAGCTTTCTTTTTGCATAATATTCGCGCACACAAAGGCACGAGGGCGAAGGCCAAATTCGAGCGACACCTTTTTTAACTGCTTAGTGATTTTATGACTGAACAGATGGGAACTTCGAAATTGTATTACGTATCGGCTCTTATACCCTGCATTTAAAGACTAGACTGCCCTAAGAGATTACTATAACTGCTTGGACATGAAAAATATATATGTGCAGAATATAATCAAATGTTCCTAAATTTTAAAAAAGAGCTGCGATATGTCTTAAGTATATCACTTAAGAGGTATCTAATGATCGTGTTTTAGGATTTTTACGTGAATTCACTTGCAATGCGCGGGCTACAGGCTGGCAATTTCCGAATGTGTGTGATGTTGTGTAGGTGGGCTATATAAATGCAAATGGCTTATCAAATAATTTACCAGTAAATTATTAATTTATGGTTAATTGCATATTGCGGCCTCAAGTCGGCTCCATTGCCGTGTGTAATAAAGAGGCGGCACCTGCACCTTTCATACGCACCTGTCCTACACTTTCTGTTCTCTCCGTTGTCAGCCCGCTGGCAAATGTAAATTTTTATTTCTTATCAGCTTGATAGCGTTAAATGGAAATTTTTCTTTTAAGTAATTGCGTGTTTAAGGAGAAATTTTTTATGTGGCGGAAATGATTACGGGCCAAAGTGGGCGATGTCGAGTGCCGAGTGCCGAGAATGCCGAAAGACGTAAATTGAATAATGGCTTGTACTTGCTATTGAGCTGGTTCCCTATTGTAAAATAAGCAGGCTCTCTGCAAAGGCTTCAGTGACACTCCAGACTTCCCTTACCCCAAAGGTGCATCACCTGTGTGTCATCTTAATGTGAGTGCCTGTGGTTCCGGCGCAATTGTAATTCGTTGTGCAAATGATTTAATTAAAGCTTTTTCCAAGCTTTAATAATTAAGGAAAAATACATTTGTATTGAGTGATGATGGAAGGACTAAGTGCTTTGTGTAACACAATTCGAAACAATAATAAAATGGAACTTGAGTAAAGCACTTTAAATGGAAATTATGAAATTAACTCCATTGAAGTGGTAAGCGATAATAAATGAAGGCAATGAAGGAAATACCCAAAAGCAGGAATAGCTCCTTTTTATGTTATAATTAAATACATAGTAAGAAAAAATGAAGTTCAATTGGGGTTTGCTTTAAAGAAAAAGAAAAGATTGATATGATTTATTTCTTATTTCATAGCTTATTTCATAGTATGAACGTAAAGAAAAACTTAAATTCCTTTGCATCAAGCCATAGGCATACTAAGATACATATTACTTGTTTCTATTATTGACCAAACTCATATTGATGATACTATACTCATACGATAATCCTACTAATTGTCAGCCATCTTGCAAGTCTTTATTACATATCCAAATTCTTGTACAAGTTATTTTGGTAATATTTTTATAAAAAAAAACTGGAGCCACAGTATTTGATATTCTTCTTATATGTTATGAATACTTATTGAGATAGTTATTTCAGTTTCGAATTATTACAGTTTTTGTCGTTAAACAAATACTGTCTTCAGCAAAATACTGTATTCAGCAATAGTAATATTAGTGTGTATTTGGAAAGAAATAATTCATTCAATTGTATTGTACTGACTGGTATCAGACGACCTTCAACAAAGCTGTCATCTCTATATATAATACTGTTATATATACTGACTGGCTGATTGACTGACTTATTGACTGATTGGTGAGCAACGCTCAGCCCAAATCGTAAGCGCTAGGGTGCTGAAATTTTCACTATAGTTACCTTATGTGATGAAGGTGCACGTTACGACGGGGTTTTCTGTAAATTCTACCCTGAAACCTTTATGTTCCTTTTGGTGGAAATGGAGGTCAAAGATTTGGTGGATGACGTTAGAAAACAAAAATTCTGCCCAAAAAACTTTAAGCAATACTGAGCCCGATGCCAATACCTTCAATATATTGATTGACTGGCTATTGGAGACAGACCACCTGCACTTAAACGGTTGTGCCAGGACCAGTCACTCGTTCAGTGAATCAATCTGCAATGAGATGCGTTCGCTGTATTAAAGCCAACTTGTCCAAATCATGTCGATAGGGCAATGGAATGCAGTCTGGTTCACTCAATACTTGAAACTCCTTGCTGCCAACTCTCCAGCTATTTTCCATACTGTTTACAGAATGAACGAAGCAAGAAGCAAACAAACTGCAAAATAAAACTTTTTATGTTTGCTCCTTTCGGCTAGCAAAATTCAAAATGCAATTGTGTACAACGATTTCCTTTCTTAGGCAATGAAAGAAATAAAGGAATTATTTTGTTTGTCATTAAATGTTATTCATTGGTTGACAATATGTCCCGCAGCCCCTCAATAAGATTAACTTACAATGAGCAAAGTAGCCTTAACATTTTTCTAAATTGTGTTGAAGTGGACACAAGTCAAAAATGTGAAATGAATAAGTTTTTTAGTGTTTAATCGATCCTCTCGGTTATATTGCCCCTTGAATCTTAATAAAATATGGAATTGCAAGCAGCATTTTGGAACTGTCGGTATACTTACTTTCTTCGGAAAAATTATTATAGTCATTTGGTAAATACATAGACATAAAATAATGTAATATAATAATGTAAAAATGTACATGTCATTAATATCAATATTCCTTAAATAAGAAAACAAATTTGTATTTGTCTTTACTATTTGTGCTGACATTCGACTTTAACTAAAAAAGAGAGTATACACATTTGTAAAAATAAGATGTCTTCATAGATAAAACTGCAGCTCAATTCGATAGAAGTCACAAGCATATGCTCAATTTTATCCACGCAGCCACAAACAATATTTCCCTTTTGCTCACTTTTTAAGCTTCATTTGCTTAGTTAATGGCCCCAGCTTTGTTGGTCTTGATTACAGAAGAACTAAGACTGGGGTCATTTGCAGAAATGCAGCAAAATGAAATCGAAGCGAAAAAATGTATCAAATTAATGATTTTGGTAGAATATACAAATTAGGCTGAGAACGCAGAATGAAATTCATTGGCTTGTAAACATAAATAACCATAATTATATAAATACACACATACACAGTCGTATATACAGAAGTGAAATGAATTGCGGCAATTGATTTTTGTTTAATTAGCGGTTTTTAATTGAACGCTCAATTTGGCCAACGACTGTTCCCTGTTTGAATTGCTGGCAGGCGATGGCAACATTTGTCGGAGAGTGCCGAGTGGAAAATGCCAAAAAGTTAATATTTGCAATTACCAAACATTGGCCGAACGGTTGGCGTCTTGTGTTGTTAATGGTTGAGTGCGGCGAATGCCTGGCCTCGGCTTATGTAACAAACGGCAATATGCTTATGCTTATGGGACTCATCTTTAATGATAGGCTGTCCCAAAACAGTTGAGTGGAAATGGATCTTTCTATAGGAGGCCATGATTGATTGTCCTGCTGCAATTTTAAAATCCACAACAAAATTATAACGAAAATTGTGGCTCTTATGCACTAAAAAATTAATTTGCTCGCGTTGCACATTTAGTATTCATCGTAGCTAAATGACTCTCTCATTCAACTGAGCAACAAGCATACAGGTTCAAATTCTGATGTAGTATATACACGTATTTTTCTCTTGACCGTAGACCATGTGAACTGACCAAAGGTTTTTTAAAAATTTAGGTCGAGTTTTCTAATTTTATATATACGCTGATTATCATTTAACCAGATTGCGAGGCGTTTAATGAATAGAACAAAAAAGTAGCAAAATAATTCTCATTATTTTTTTCATGACCTAACATCAAGCAGTTGACGAATTTTCCAGCTGCAGTGCAATATGGAAACTCCAAACCAGCTTATTATTCGCAGATGGTTTTCGTAAAAACGACTTCGCTGTTATTTACTTATTCATAGAAACCATTTTATTTCTCATGTAAGGTGAAACCATTCGATAGATAAGTCTAAAAAGGATAAGTTAATTTTTAAAACTTAATGCTATGCCCCTTAATGAACATTAACGATAACATTAATGGAGCGTAATTGCGCGCTCCTAACTGAATTTTGTAACATCAATTTAGGTAACATGTGCCTTTTATATATCTTAGCCCTCAGGGCTTCCAATGGAACTTGTGACGTCTCTGAATGGATGCTTGATAATGGCCGGAAGTTTAAATGTTTGGGTTTATCTAAGGTGTCATCATTAACCGCAATCAACGCGTATTTTGTGCCAAATGGCAAACAATATACCATTCTGTATGCGGCAGATGCTGCAACTGGGGAGTTAGGTACATAAACATTTTTATTTAATCTGCTGATCTGCTCATGTGGCAAGCCAGAAATTCCGTGGAAAGATGCCAAGAAATTTTATTTTTTGCACTCAAACTTTTTTGTAGACATTTTAAGACAGCTTAGAGCTTCTTTCTCCGCTCAACTTTGAGAACAAAATGTTTTTCAAAGTGGTTAAGTAACAGAAAATGAAGCAAAAAAGTTTGGAGTGCTCAGAATTCTCTGCAATGTTAGCCCACAAGAGTTTAATTAAGGACAATACATGTTAATTTCAACTAGTTTATTTTGTATTTTACAATTTTTTAAGATATAACAATTTTAGCTAATATAAAGTAAAATATTACATGCATAGAAAAGTTTACATTCGGTATGAAAATGGGTTCTTTATTTATACCAGAATAGATCGATATTATTATATTCAAAGATTAAGTAGCAGCTATACCCTTTGCTGGTTAGGGTATGGTATAAGCAAACGAGGCGACTGATTTCATTTTTGTACGGAGTATGGCTACGGTGCTCCAAAGGTGCTCCAAAGGCTTTTCTGCTTTGGGGTCGTCTCGCGCTTTTCCTCAGCAGATCTGTCCGCCTTTCGAGGCGCCTTTAACTTCGCAGGCTGGGCTGCTTGGAAAATAACACTAAGCCTAGCGGCAAAAGTTTCCGGCTTGTTACGAAAAACATGCGCGGCGTGTTAAAATCTTATCAGCAAATGCAGAAGCTTCAGTGTCAGTATTTGCGTTTGTCATGAGTAGAGGTAAAAGAGACTTTTCTTACACAACGCAATTAAATTTGCGTTAAACGAGCTCACGTCGCTGATTAAAGCAGCTGAGACTGCTCTTAGCTTCGGTCTGCCGCCCCCAATTTTATGCAACAACAGAAACTTTTACACGCATCGTCGCCTTTCCATGTGTGCGTGTTGCAAAAGGCAGCTTTGAGCTAAAGCTCCTTCCCTAGCACAAACAATGGCAACAAAACAGCGGGCAACAATCATTGAAGGATATGTGCCTAATCCGGACTGACAGCCGCACGCAAAAGTAAGAAATAAGAGTTTACCAACTTTGCCAACATTTCTAATGTGAGCATTTCGCCCAGGGCCAAAATGTTGATAAATGCCAGAAGAAAGATAAAACGGCCAGGTATTATTTAACTTATATTCCGGGAATGTACAATTAAAATTGATTTTTTTTTTAAGAATAGTCTATTTGATTTTCCATGAACAGTACGAAAATTTCTTAAATATCCCTATATGAAACTGTTTGTCCTAACTGACTGTTTGGTAATCATCGGACAGCCCAAACCGCAAGAGCCAGGCTGCTGAAATTCACAATAGAAAGCGAAAAGCGTTAGCATGAAACTTTTTTGTTTACCATCTGATCGGCCTCAAACTTATCTTTGCTTAAATTCATTTCAGTGTTCAAGTGTTTCACACTTTCCTCCTTGGTGGAAATGGACTTCATCCACCAAACCTAGGTGGATGACGTTTACCGCTCAAAACTCCTTCCGCAACTGTGAAAAATTGGCGGAAAACGGTTATAAGAAAGTTTTATGTTCACCATCCGATCGGCTTCAAAAACATTTTCAATTGCTTTGAAAGAATTTATTTTATACGTGTCAATGGCAAGGCCTGTCCATATTTTAGATACTCTGAAATGATACAAACCTTGTGTTAAACACAAAAAAAACGTTAAAAAACATAAATTTTATTCGCTAAACACCGATTTCACTGCAATACATGTTTCTGTCGAAAGGTAGAAACAAAACCTTCCTATTTTTAATTTTTTATCCGTTTAGGTATATCTACTTATATCTTCTTATGCGATACTTATATCGCTTCTGCGATCGATATGTTATTATATGAGATGAACTAATTATAAATGTTCATATACGTGCCTTAATTGGTGGTTTATTCTACCCTTTTTACCCGAACAATTGTTGGGGAGTATTTATAAATACCTTTTAGGTTGTATTGCTGTATTATGTAATACAATTGTAATACACAATTGCCTGCATATAAAAACATCAGCTTCAAAATTTAAATTTAAGAATATTAAACTAATTTTTGCACAAAGTAATTTTTGTTTAGTATAAAAATTTTTAGCTCCCTCAGGCGGCTAATTTTGTTTTTATATGGACCGGAACTGAGTAAAATTTCACGTTAGGTGACTAATTTACACTGCACTGCAGGAATTTAATGTGTGCTGTGTTTGTTAGAGGTACATTTTGTTTTTGTCTTCATACAAAGTGACGGCCGGTGGTGATGAATTTTCAGGCTGCCACCTTACCAACTGCAAAGAGCAGGGCTACAAATGCAGTCGCTCATTCACAAACATACAAACCCTGAATATACGCTTCCCTCTGCATCCTGTACTTGACAAACTAAGCACACATGTTATTTACTCTTTTAAGCGCTCAAAGTTGCGTGGCGTAGAGTTTGCCACCTATTAACGCCTCCAATTTTTATACCCTGAACCCAGTGAAAATGAGTAAAATGGGTATATTGTATTTGTGCAAAATGTAAATGTATGTAACAGGCAGAAGGAAGCATCTCCGACCCCATAAAGTATATATATTTTCGACATCCGAGTCGATCTAGCCATGCCCGTCTGTCCGTCCGTCTGTCCGTCAGTCCGCCCGTCCTTCTGCCCGTATGTATCAAACCCAATAGGAGCTAGAGACTTGAAATTTTAGCTGTAAGTCCTCCTAGTCCCCGCGCAGATTGAGTTTGTTTCCGATATTCGATAACTTGCCCGTTTCCAAGTAATCGATCAAAATCGATATTGAAATCCTGTTTTTTGAGTAATTTTGGTAAATAATAAGAGCTAGAGTCAGCAAACATGACATGTTGCTTCTAAAATAGCATATATCTCCATTTGGTGTGGGAAGAAGAGGGTTCAGGGTATTCCCTAGTCGGGAGTTCCCGACTAGAACCTCTTACTTGTTTTAATTAATTTCCGTTTATTTGAGACGGATGGAATGCAGAGAACCTGAATCTCAAAGGGGACATAACTAATTAAGTTAAGCTATCTGACGAGGCGCGAGCAACGCGCTTAACCATTCAAGGAGTTTCCAGACAGGCAGCTACAATTTCATTTGGCCCTTATCACAATGTGCTACCAGGTTAGCATTGTTGCGGCAGGAAGTGTCAGGAACCAAGCCGCCTAGCTCGGTTGCTTATGAATGAATCCAATTAATTCCTCAATAAGCAAAAAAAAAAAATTTATTGGCTTAGATGAGAAGTTACAATATATGTGGAATAAATTACTTAATAGACTTAATAGAAATTTTCGTTCTTCATATGGTCCTTGCATAGTGATACTTAAAAAACTCGACCTTCGTCGAGATATAGGGAAAATCTCAACAATTTTAAGGCAATACCCTTTGTTTTAATAGGTGGATGTTAAAAGTTAATATTCTGCATCCATTAACACAAGTAAAATATTTTGATTCTAGCAATAGTGGCTTTATTTATTATACATCAAACAAGTGAATTTTTAGACGGAAGGCTAGAGAGCTTGAGCTAAAAGAAGTTGTATATACTTTTCGTAATGTGAAATTACAGATTTCTACAGTGCCAGATCGCCATAAGCCTGTATGTTGACCGATAAGCTCGGCTGTTGACCTGATGCATGTATTAAAAATTGATTAGAACATCAAGTAGCTCACAAATCAAATATATTTGTCAACGAATACTTATCAATTCCTCTTTTGTGTCTGTTATCAATATTCTAAAAACAATATTATTTTATCATAATCTATTTCTTTAAGAGTATTGTGTGAGACTGTGGAAATGAAGATAACGGAAATGGGAATATCTTGGCAACGGCTTTGTATAAGCCGCAACAAAAAAGTGTCACACATGCGCCTTTATGTGTAATAAAGCTGTGTGTGTAATAAGGCTGGATTGGAGAAGACAAAGCGCGAAGCAGAATATTAATTAATTTCTTTAACGCGCGCTCGAGAGCCACAACAATGCGTGACACAATCCGCTGTGATGTATCGGCTCCAAGAATTATGCTATAAATATTTTATATGCCAAATTAATGCGATCCGGGGCGACAAGGGAAGCGGCGGCGCCATTTTAATGAATTTCAATATAGCCTCAGTCGGCACGACGCCTCTCTTCCACTCGCAGTGTTTGTGCCTGGCTCTATCTAAGGTCGCTCATGTGTGCATGGCATCTTGGAAAATCCTTAAAATATCCTCGCAGTTGATGGCTGTTAATTAAAAGCCGCTTAGGAAACTGTCGCTCAGACGAATCTAAGGGCCCATCGCACAGCCGACAACTTTTAAAATTGCCTTTAAATTGTGTAAATTTCAAACAGATTCTCGAGTGAAGTGAGTATAGTCTGTAATAAGTACGTACGTACGTACGACCATGTACATAAGGTTTTAAGCTTTCATGTACTTACGATTCATGAGTTTTCAAAATATTTGTGTCCTTTCTTCTTAGTTTTTGTGGATATTTTAAAAATAATTTTCATTTATAAATTTTAGTTTATTTTCCTAATATTAAAATCCACCCTTATAGAGATATAAATTCACAGAGTAGTATTCGACAAAACTAAAAAAAATATGAATTTTCATTTTCCAAAAAGGTTTGAGTTAGGGGGTGAGTAGCAGGCCGACAACCACCAGACGAATTTCATGTTCATATATCTTTCGCGCTCACACTTCGTAAATGGAGTTCGAAACTATGTATTGCTGTAATGAAAAGATTTCTTCTTTAAGTGCATGAACAATTCCGATACTTCTCAGCCACACTTCACCGTTATGCCTACCCAACTAGGAACATGCAGATACACTTGGATACATTATAACTGTAAAAAGCCCTGCTGAATCTAAAGAAGTAAATATTTTGAGAATACTGAAAATATTCGCAATAGCTGTTTTTGATGTATTTTACCATCTGTTTTACATTTACCAAAGCTTAGCAGATTGCACAGCAACAAAAAGGTTGATAGTTAGCCAAGACCTAAACGCAGTGGCCAGACATTTCAATTTTAAGCCCACTCTTTGTGCCCGGAACAATTACCAGACTGAGAAATTCACAAAAAAAAAAGAAAAAGACCAAAGCGCAAGCAAAAAGTAGGACTCGGTATTGCTTTGGTTTTGGTGTTTTTCTTGGCATGACCACTGACAGTCAGCAAGGGTCGCACAGTGGCAAATGAAATTACGTTCCATTATTGGCCAGACGCCGGGCGCTCCGTGCGTGCTAGTAATGGGGACTATATTTAAGAGTATGTCTGCAGGGTGGGAGGTGGTCTAGATGGGAGGGATTGCCACATTCGAATACTCTGGCTGCAGCCTACCAAATAAAAAGGAACTCAAAATAAATTTAAACACAGCCAGCGGCAATTTAGTCACGAGCATTTTTCTAACCTTTCACACGAAAGTCTCTTTTAAGAGCGCGCATAAAAGTTACTTCCTGTCGCCTGGCGACAGGAAAAGGCTAAAAGAGAGGCTAACAAAACTATTAAAATGCCGGCGACATACACCATTCCACCTATATGTATATATATTATTTATTTATCTTTCCCCATTTAGATCTGTGTATTTATCTGAATGGGGCTGGGCTTTCGTATTTTTTGGTCTCTCTGTCTGCAGACTAAAGCGGAAATAGAAATGCTTTAACTGAGAACTGTGAAATAAAGTTTTCACTTTACCACGTCCGGTAAATGTGGAGTTGAATGCAGCTCAGCCGTGCCGGTTGCCCTAATGACGCCCAGTCCCACCACACACTATTTCCCCTGAATTGGAATTTTGTTTTGCTTTTAACTAAAGCTGGAGCTGCTGTTGGCAATGAAGAAACTAAATTAACGTGTGGCTGGCCTCCGGCCGTGTTCAGAGTCCGGCCCACGCTGGCTCTGCGACACCCTGTTTTCGGTTTGCTGCATTTGTTGTGCCGCGCATTATGCTCTCTTTGGTATTTATTTGTTGCATATCCACTCTGCCTTACACTGTAATTTGGCCGCAAGTGGTAAGGTATTTAAAATGCTGCCGACTATTTGCGTGGGACTCCAGCTTGGAAGGCGCTTAGATATTGGGACTTAAAAATGTACATTAAATAAGCAGATTCCAGGGGCTAGATATAGGATGAATAAACTTTTGTAAGAATAAGTTTAACCATAAACAAACTCTATTAAACACAAAATAAAATGTTTTCTCATGTATAATCTCTACTGGAAAAAGACCGTTTAAAAGGCTTTAATCTGCAGTTATCTGGTTTTTAAATTACATAATTTTTCAATGCGAGAATGTGTGTAGATCCATCCTAAAACGAGTTTATAGGTAAGCCACTTGTCAAATTCGGGATATTTACCCTTACAACTATTGGATATATAAATCTTCATTTACACGAACGGGCGGGCTGACAACTTGGCAAACAATGCAGAAATCGAATTTACTTACATTCATTGGCTGAGCAGAGTATAGAAACATACATATAATACTATACGTCAGGCATATTTTCTTAATAACGTTGAATTTAAGAATTTTTTAGATACGTCCAGCAAAACATTGCAGAAAAAACGCGCCCGTCCTGGACAAAATGTAATTCTCATTCTCATTCTTATCTGACTGACCAACAAAATATTTCATTTAAATTTTTGTGCGACAAGAAATTAATAATAAAAGAAGCACAAGAATGGCCAAAAGGGAGCGTACAGCCAGCCGGTGGCAGCTTTCAATCACCTGGGACGCCACCAGGGACAACTATATAATAAGGCTGAAAAACGCGTGGCACTTAATTTATCAGATTTACATAAGGGGCGGTCCCTTCCCCAGCTGTAGGTGCAAGTCAGCGCGGTGAGAGTCGATGTCATTAAATATTATGTGGTGACTGGCTGCCTTCTGGCCAGGCAAGACGGGGATGCCCACAAAACTTTCCAATGGCAGTGACAAAGTTTTGCGCTTTGCAAAATGGTTGGGCATATGTTTAAGAGCTCGTAGAGCGGCAGTTTTTTTTTTTTGTGTTTAATAAAAACAAGCAATGCGCTTACGCTATTAAAAAGTCTTTCGCAAGTATTTCAGGGCTCCAATACTTGGGGACAACAGCTTTTCAAGGTGCAGGTGTGCGCCCCCATCGACCAGACGCCACATAAATTACAAGTTCTGTTGATTAATGATCTTAAATATGCCGACTTGGCAGCCTGCTCTTCGTCATCGTGAACTTAGCTATGTGAACTTATTTAAAATTTGGCAAAGTTCCAATAGATATTTGAAATAACAAATACATTTATATGTATATTGCAAAAATTCATTTGCATACATATTAATGAATTCCCCCTCACAATTGTGAAGCATAATTAGTTTGATGCGTCTGAGGCCTTCCAATGCAAATTGGGCTGCTATTTGGGGTTTTGTGTCTAGGATGGGCAACTGATTTGATTTCAAGCTTTCATATTATTTTATAGTTAGTTATTATATTATTTTTGTATAATAATTAGTCAAGTAAGTAAATAAATATTTTGTAAACCTTTTATCCATTGAAAATTGGTAAAAAAGGTATAATGTATTTGTGCAAATGTATGTAACAGGAAGAAGGATGCATCTCCGACCCCATAAAGTATACATATTCTTGATCAGCATCAATAGCCGAGTCGATCTAGCCATGTCCGTCTGTCCGTCTGTCTGTTTCTATGCGAACTAATTTCTCAGTTTTAAAGCTATCTTTATAAAACTTTTCAGAAGTCCCTCTTTTTGTTGCACGCAGCACATATGTCACATATGGATCGGCCATAGGAACGATCGGTCAAAAACTAGGTTTTTGATTACAAACCTTTTTCGTTTATAAAGATATCTTGACCAAACTCGACATTAACTATTTTCCCTGTGCTTCGTAGATGCGGGCAAAGCAGCATTATGAAAAGGTTGGGTCTGCAAGGATATTAGATCTTCTGCGGGCCGAAGATAGCATATCCTTCTCGTTTTTTTATTCATGTGGGTGTGCTCTTATATAAAATATTTTATTTGTAAGATCTGTAGTTTTAAAATTTGTGTTTATTTAATTTGGTATTCAAAAATCATATAATGTGTTGGAAGCAACTTGTGTGTAGAAGTGGGGAAAATAAACAAAGTTCGATAGCTTCATGTATGTTCTCATAGACCAACTTTGGCAAATACAAGCAGAAACACAAACGTGCACTTCTTATCAGGATATCAAACGCACACAACACACATACAAATTTGTATATAAATAGAGCGAGAACGACCTCAACGGCAACGAGTTACGCAGATGACAACAAAGGAATTTCTCAATATTGCGCTGTCGGCCAAAACAAATAAAAGTAAACAAAGGGACAGAGTTTCGATTGTGTTATGTTTGTTGAAGGCCGACTGAAAGGTGGAAACAGAAAAAGCCGACTAAAATTTAGAAAAGGGCTGCATAAAGAGAGAAAGAGTTGCCTGGCAGTCCGATGTGTTCGAAACGGATGGAAAGGTCAAACGGAAGGAACTCATGTGCGTGTGTGCGTCTTGTAATGTGTGCGTTGTGTTTGTCCAGTCCCTGTGAATCGCCTCTTATCTTGTAAGGCCCTAGCCGTTGAGCTAGACTTGCCACTAGCTAAGGAAACCATGGTGTATAGAGGACTTGAGGGGACGTGCACTTCTTGCTTCTGATGCTTAAACTGGTCGGACGGGGCGTGATTTCTTTCTGTTGACACAATATACTGACACCAGAATTGTAATAAATAGGTGAACTTTCTATAGTTATAATGAAGAATAAATCTGTATGCTTCACTTGAACGATTTTATCTGTCAAACTGATACTAATGTATTAGAGTACCGAAGATCTTAATAATAGCCTATTCTCTACCTACCCTACCATGGCGGCACCTACGCCTGCTAGCTGATGGCTAGCGTTCATGTCGGACCTGTCAAAGGCATTATGCGTTCGTTTTAAATTAACGACTGACAAAATATTTATTGACCTCCATGTGTAACAACTGCGAAATGCAACTCGCGCTACAGGCTCGTTCACATTAGCAGTCAGTTATAAAGCAATATAAATTAATAAGCACTTCCCCCAGTAGTACTCGAGCTCGTAAAATACCATACTAGTGGCCACCACATCTAGTCAAGAGCCAAACCAAATTTTAATAGCTAATGAAAAAAAAAACGAATTAAACTAGCAGCACATACATACAGTACAGAAAACAATATAATCGCAATTGGCATGCTGTTAATAGAATTCAATTAATTCTAGCAATTTGCGCTAGCTTCC
Organism: Drosophila kanekoi; assembly: GCA_037075305.1. NCBI lineage: Eukaryota > Metazoa > Arthropoda > Insecta > Diptera > Drosophilidae > Drosophila > Drosophila kanekoi. The sequence continues at coordinate 1,817,318 of JBAMCE010000066.1, forward strand.
GCAAACATGTAGACAACCCAAGCACGTTTGCCTTAATAACTTTTGTGTTTCCTAACCGAATATAATGAAATTTTCGACTGTAAGTCCTATTCTGCTTCAAAACAATTTTATTTTCTTAAGAAGACAATTGTAACTTAAATTGATGGCCGGGGCGAACAGGTTAGTTTATTTTAGCGGGGAGGTGGCGAAAGCTATAAGATGAAATATACTTGATATATCAATACTGTTCAAGAAGCTACATGACAATTTTAATGACTTTAGCTCTTGAAACCTAATGGATATGGTCAAAATAAGGATTTCGATATCGATTGTTATCGATTGCTAGGAGTCGGGGCAAGTATCAACTATCGGAAACAATCTCGTACTACGCGGGCACGAGGAGGTTCTGAGATCCCTGTGTTCAGACATACGACGGACGGACGGACAGACGGATCGACTCGACTATTGATGCTGAGCAAGAATATATATATTTATACACAAATTTAATTTTTCCTTTTTACCTATTTTTGATGGGCTCAATGTATATTTATCGAATTGCAAGACATTTTCGTTTATTTGATTATCGTAGATATTTTCTAAACCAGAGCCCTAATGTGGACATTTTCTAATAAGTATATTCTTAAATGAATAATACGAGTACAACATATTAAGACTCCTTCATATAAGAAAGATAATTATTGTTTTAAAGTGCACAAGTATTATTATCTATAGGCCTGTAAATACACAGTTTACTATTGTTGGCAACTTGGACATAGCATTGCAGTCAAAATAAAACAGTGGGCCAAATAGCGCCATGGGCCGACCGTATCTAAATTGATTGTGTTTCCAGCTGCACGTCAACTTAATTACCCAAAAATTATTTGACCATAATACAATCACCTATTACAACTCAAACAATGGAAAAGACTGAAGCTAGCATAAAAACATTCATACATATATGTTCATATACATGTAAATATTTAAAACAACAACTACTGCGAAACTTGCTGCCGCATTGCGTTTAATTTTTATACCCTGCACCCATTGAAAGTGGGTAAAAAGGGTAAAATGTATTTGTGCAAATGTATGTAACAGGCAGAACGAAGCATCTCCGACTCCATAAAGTATGCATATTCTTGATCAGCATCAACACCGAGTCGATTTAGCCATGTCCGTATGTATGAACGCAAGGATCTTAGAAACTAGAAGAGCTAGAGGCTTGAAATTGTAGCTGTAGGTCCTCCTAGACAACGCGCCGATCTTTTTTTTTCTTGATGTGACTCAATTATTAGTGTGGCTATTGAGTAGAGGCAGTGGCAAGTGGTGCGGTCTGTCGCGAGCTCGAGCCCTACCGAGGAAAATGTTTGTTCTTTTGGCTGTTGGGTAGAGTCGGCAGCAAGTATTGCGGTCAGTTGCGAGTTCAAACCCTGCCAGTGGAACTTTTTTTTTTTTAATTTATCTTAATTAATTCAAACGAGCTCCATTTGGTGTTGGAATAAGAGGGTTCAGGGTATTCCCTAGTCGGGTGGTCCCGACTGGAACCTCTTACTTGTTTAGGATACACCCACTGTGAAATTTGAATTTCAATCCACGCGGCGTCACAGAAAATTTTGCGCATGCCAAATGAGACAAAATATGTTGTCCCCATAAAAAGTTAGCAATTATTTTGCGGAAAATATTAAATGTATTTTAATTTGATCGAACTTTTTTTGGTAAGCCATTAAACAGGTAAACATAGAAATCACTTTTGCACTTGCATTTTTAGCTACTGAAATTAAAAAACTATAACTTTAAGATTTTTGACTTAACATGGAAATTAGTTTTGGCTTACGTTCACTAACAACCAAAAACTAATTTTGATTATCTTTTTCTGTTTGCTGTAAAACTTTTTTGTTGTTTTCAATTATGTGGGAAAGTCGAGAAGAGCCTACTTTAAGTTCCACATGGTTTGTTAAGGAAAAATTACTTTGAAATAAGTTACTTTCAAATTTTTTCAACCTTTTTGCCTTGTTTTTTCTACAATGTTTACAAATTTGAAAAGAGAATAAAAAAGAACAGTTGCATCATCTGAATAACACAGATATTAAATGTAGGTAAGAGTTATATATTTATATACTCTGAACCCATTCAAAGTGGGTAAGAGAGGTAAAATGTTCATATATTTGATCAGCATCAATAGCCATGTCCGTTTGTCTGTCCGTCCGTTCGTCCGTCCATTCGTCCGTCCGTTCATCTGTCCGTCCGTCTGTTCGTTTGTATAAACGCAAGGATATCAGAACCTATAGGAGCCAGATATATATCCTATTGCCTGCGCAGATCGAGTCTGTTTACGATGGCCCGTTTCGAGGCAGTCGATAAGAATCGAAATTGAAATCCTGTTATTTTAGTTAATTGGGCGAGCTAGTCATTAAACTTGACATGGTGCTTCTATAATAGTATATATATATTAAGTTACTTTAATTGTATACCTATCGCCACCTAACCCCTACTACCTCATAGCTATAAATCAAGTTAATAAAGGAATTTATGCTGGAAACCAATGTAATCCACAATGTAAAAGAAATTGACTTTTTATAATTCACGAGTATTCTATAGTAAAATAAGATGCAAGAAATTTCATCAAGATCGGTTAAGAAACACAGAAGATATTAAATAAGACATTATTTCGGTGGCCTCGCAGCAAGCGCAAATTGCAAGAATTTCTGTATACATGTACACATACACATTCAAGCACGTTTTCTTTGAATTCTATCAACAGCCTTGCAATTGCGATTATACTGTTTTCTGTGCTGCTATTTTAATTTGTTGTTTTCTCAATAAGATTTAATTATTATCGTGTCTGTTGATTAGAGGCGGCAGCGAATGGAGCGGTCTGTTGCGAGTCCGACCCCTGGGCAGGAAACTAATTTTTTTTTGGCGCAGAGTCGGCATCAGTTACAGTTACACACATATACCAGCTCTAAAGCTCTAAACATCCAATACATTAGCCCTGTGTGGGACTGCGTTTATTGCCAGAATAGGCGACGCGTCCTCTCCACTTTCATTTCTTACGCCTCCAACTGCATTTATAGAATTTGTGCGTGTTGCTCCAGTTGTTGTTGGTGTATGCGTTGTTGTTCCTGATTCTGTTAGTTTTGCATTGTGGTGCAAATTTCATTTATACCGACATTTAATATAAAATATTTTTTAATATTAAGATAATTTTTGGTTATAACCTGTGTAACCTCCATCTCCAGCTCTAGAATAATATTAACTCAACCTTAACCTTAAGCAATTTTTGATTTTTGTCAATAGTATAGGAGGCTCCTTACTATATTTAGCACGCAGAGACAGGAAAGAAGACTGTGATTTGAGGTAGAGACTCATTCATTTTAAATTAGTTAAATTAAATACAAAGTATAAAAATTAAATTAAATATCAAGCCGACAAGCTGTTAAAAATCATATCTGTATTAACAAAATTATTTTCCCATACTTTTCCAACAATTTGATACCCTTTTATCCACAAAAATGAAAACCCTGGAAAAGACATTTCGGCGAGTTCAAACTGCCAGTCAACAAAGTTGCAAAGACCTCCTTTCAGCTGGGTCAGAGATGTAAAAGCAGAGTGGAAGAGAAAAAACCGACACGCAATAAGAATTTTTATTTGCCCTGCCAAGTACGAGCAAGATTACGCATACGCCCCGTGGTGCATTCAATAGCAACTGGCACGCACAACCCCAACAGTGTGTTGTGTTCGTGTGCTTGTAAGGAAGAGAGAGAGCTTGGCATGGTTTATGCTCCCCACGTGTGTTTCGTGGAAGAGTGGAGCTGAAAGTTGGGAAAGATAAAACAAATATAAAAGTTTATAGCATCAAATGTGCTATCAATTATAGAAGAAACGTATATTGGATATGTGTATACTTACGTGTCTCATGCATAAAGCATATGCTAATTGAATTCCCTAATACTACTAAGAGCTAAATAAAGTATGCTTGTGACCAGTGCTGGCAATATGTGGGCTGTGTAACCGAGATGGAGCTGGCCGCAGCATCAATTGTTCTTGTTGCTATTGTTGTTACTGTTGCTTTTTTCCAGCTGCACGACCGAAAGTCAACATGGCCAAAAACATAAGATGCGCTTGCGATACACACCATCACATCCAGCTCTTTTCCTGCTCCTTTCGCTCCTTCACTGCATCAGCGCATTCACCGACCTTTTGCCCTGTTGCAAAGATAGTCTGCTTTTATGAGAGCGCGTTGGGTGCACGTTGGGTGATGAGTTAGCAATTATACGCTAACTCTCGTGACGGTTTATATCGGCAGTGGTAATCCTCCTCGACCACATGCACTTGATGGTAACATTAAATCTTCCGTTGAACGTATAAACTTGGCTTCAAGTTATTTAAGTGTGGCCAAGCGCAACCGACCAAAGATTGAAACAGTCTGTGATTTATAATTATGTCCAGTGCACGACTCGGCTCGGCTCGTGACTTGTTTGGCTTTGAAGAATGTACATTTTCTGCTATATTAACTGGGGATATAAATACCTGAAAATGTTGCGACCTTAATGTCAACAAAGGCTAACTTCATTTCCTTTTTGTTTAAATTATATTTTTATGTTATTTATATGAATGTGACTTTTTATGGTTTTATTTGTAAAAGGAAAGAAACTGCAACCGCGTACGGGTTATATTGTGTGTAATTCCTGGTCAGGGGCTTATTCGGATACTTTTCGCTTAACACAGCTTGAGTTTGATGTTCGTGTAGCTCTTTTATACCTTTCCAACCTGATTAATATTAAATCTAGTTCCGTTCATTTTTTATTCCAAAAGAAATGAAATCGATTGCCCGTGCATTTTTTTCCGCAGGAATTGATATTGTTTGCCATGATTACAAGCTTGTTATTGTCTTTGCGGATGTGTTTCAAGCAATTTTATTGTCTTTTATTTTTTTCTTGCAGTGATTCTTAAAGTTAAGAAACTGATATGGTAAGCATTTCTCACCTGGTACTAATAATATTTTTCGACATTTCATCTTAATAGTACAGTATTGCCTTTTTATTGGGGTACGGAGCCCCGTTCTCGGAAAGTTTGAGCTCAAGTACTTTATCTTTATGTCCGTTTGCTGTACAACTTTTTGTTTGGTGTTGATGGAGTGTGTTTGATTGACTCGGGCTGCCGATTCGTCTGCTGCAGTTGTTCATCACTTAATCATTATGCAGCCCGACCCATGCTACTTGATTAACTGTATTTAATTAATTTCTACCTTCCAGTTGCCGAAAAAACACAATAACACAAGCAATGAAAAATAAGAAAAAAAGCATATAAAATGTACGTCGCTAAAAAGTTGCGACGAAAAATTAATCAAAACTCTGGTTTTGTATTATAGTTATCGTGTGCCTCCCGCCCATTTGATTTAATCAGCAATGCGTACGACTATAAGAAATTGATTTTCGAACTTTTATCGAGCTTCGTTTTGTATTTGCACTGCAATCCAATCAAAAAATGGTTGTAATTATGGTATGAAATCTTTGCCGATTTAATCATATCAGCAGCGAGTGTATCAAATTACTTAAAAGTGCATAATAGATAGATTTAAGTTCATTTTCTGTTTTAGCTGATGTAATGAACGTCATGATATTGTAATGTGTGCTTCCTTCCTAGCCGGAAAGAATCTCTGAGTACAATCAATATACAGATGAGCTTTTTATTGCCTTGCCGTTAACTTATAATTATACCTGTTAACAATATATGCAATACAGGTAAGCTATTTACAGATTTCAAGCGAGCGTAACTTTCGTTGCACAAGAAAACTATTTTACTTTGAACCACACGTTTTTGTGAATTTGTAAATAAAAATCAAACTAAAATGTGTTTCAATGCGTTATAAACATCATTGCATCTCTTATTTACTAGCCATTTTAAGACTCTCATATACCCATGTTACGTGTTTGCTCTGAAAACTAGTCCAAGAGTTTTCATACCAAGTTCTGAAAATTGGCCACAACCAAAATACTCTTAAAATGGGCCTAACTAATTAAGTTTTTTCTTGAATCAAGGAATAAAATCTTACAAATTATCTATTTGCATTAGGATAATGTTTCGAAGAATACCTTTATGTTGCTATTACTATTACTTGTATATTATTATTCATGTTATTACTGCTTTTATTATTTTTCATATAATTATTATTATTAATATTATTATTGCGCTGGCATCTTCAAATAATTGAAATTGAATTGTTGTTACTTTAGCTATGATACATGGCCAGTCAAGTTATGCAGAACACATGAAATTAATGTGTGTACACAATGTGTATACATTCAAATAAAGCAAAATGTAATATAATTTTATTTTCCACCTGTTATGGCGTCAATTCTAACACGTACTTTATTATAATTTCTGTATACGGCAAACCGAAAGGCCACCAAAACAAAAACAAAAAATGAAAAAACCCGTAAAACGTAACGCAAATAAAAAATGAATAATGAGCCTGGCAAAGGATATAGCGCGAACGCACCAGCAATAAATAGAAGCAGGCAACATCAGCAAAAACACAATGAGACTGGGCACAATGAGATGGGGGTAAAAACCTTTTTATTGATGCTTTTACGTGTATAAAAAATATTTTTATAACATACTTTTGGTCCCAGGCCGACACATTTTGTTAATGCTTTGCACAGAAACAAAAAGTGAAACGCACACACAACCAAAGTCACACTCTAGGCGGGGCATAGAATGTTTTATACGAATAAATATAAAAAACAAACAAACTAGGAAAACTGTTACATTTGTACAACACAGATGAAAACACGATTACCTTTTAAGCAATTTAAACTCTTTTACTTTCCCATAAACTATTATTATTATTTAACTAGTATCTCGCTACATTTAATCGCTAGTCCTGTTACCGAAGCCAGGTAAGCCGCCAGTCGAGCCATCGTCATACAGGCCGATTTGCCTTCTGGATACGAAAGTGCTGGAGAAGCTAACCTGCACCAGGCTTGATGCAGCTGTCCACAACAATCACCAAGACAAACTCGCCAGGAGACGCTTTGGACAATGTGGTTGGCATAGCAACAAACGCCATCCAAGGATCGAGATGGAAAATCGGAACAAAGAAGTACTGCCTCATCGATGAGCCGAAAAACTATTTTGGAGTGTAGGAAATGTAAATACATTTTTCCGGCTGTGTATATATATTCTAAAATGTGCATTGGTAAATTAATGTACATTTTCAAAACTGTATGAAAAAGATACCTAAGATATGCTAAGATTAGCTTATATACAAATTGTAGAGGACTCTCCATGCAAGTTATAATTTAATAATTCATGTAGCAGTTTTCATAGGCAGAGCAGTAAAATTGTTTTAGTGTTTTTATACCCTTGCAGAGGGTATTATAATTTTGTCGCGAAATGTGTAACGCATAGAAGGAGACATCTCCGACCCCATAAAGGATATATATTCTTGATCAGCATCAACAGTCGAGTCGATATAGCCATGTCCGTCTGTCCGTCTGTCCGTCTGTCCGGCTGTCTGTTTCTATGCGAACTAGTCTCTCAGTTTTAAAGCTATCTTAATGAAACTTTGCAGAAGTCCCTTTTTCTGTTGCACGCAGCACATATGTCAAAACCAGCTGGATCTGACTACTATATCATATAGCTGCCATAGGAAAGATCGGTCGAAAATTAAGTTTTTGTATGAAAAAACATTTTGTGTTTCAAGATATCTTGACCAAACTCGACATTTATTAGTTTTACTAAGCTCCTCATATATATGCAAAATCCTATTAAGATCGGACCACTATATAATAGAGCTGCCATAGGAACGATCGGTTGAAAATTAAGTTTTTGTATGAAAAAACATTTTGTTTTTCAAGATATCTTGACCAAACTCGGCATTTATTAGTTTTACTAAGCTTCTCATATATATGCAAAATCCTATTAAGATCGGACCACTATATCATATAGCTGCCATAGGAACGATCGGTTGAAAATTAAGTTTTTGTATGAAAAAACATTTTGTTTTTCAAGATATCTTGACCAAACTCGGCATTTATTAGTTTTACTAAGCTCCTCACATATATGCTAGATCCTATTAAGATCGGACCACTATATCATATAGCTGCCGTAGGAACGATCGGTCGAAAATTAAGATTTTGTATGAAAAAACATTTTGTTTTTCAAGATATCTTGACCAAACTCGGCATTTATAAGTTTTACTAAGCTCCTCATATATATGCAAAATCCTTTTAAGATCGGACCACTATATTATATAGCTGCCATAGGAACGATCGGTCGAAAACTAGGTTTTTGATTAAAAGCCTTTTTTGTTTATCAAGATACCTTCACCAAGCTAGGCATTAACCATTTTCTCGGCATTAAAAGGTTGTAAGGGTATTAGATCTTCGGCGTGCCGAAGGTAGCCTTTCTTCCTCGTTTTTGTTGTAAATAATTTCTGCCTTTGGCTAAAAAAAAGTAAATACCTTTAGATTCTCAATGAATTTACGTAATAAATTTGATTGATAGAATTGAAATATTTAAAAATATTTTTATTTTGAAATATTTACAAAACGGTCTTAAGATTTCAACAGCTGAATATACCGTGTATTAAATATAAAAATAGAATGAAATTAGTTATGCGATTTGATACATACTGCGTAATCTTTACATATTTGTATGAGAAAGTGTTTTATTGAAATTGAATTTTGAAGTAAATGTACAAATGTGTATACATGTATGCGACTGATTCGCTTTTACTTAAGTTTCTTGACAGCTTTAAGCATAAAACTCAACAGTTGAACCCCTTCATGTTTGGGCGTTTATATGTGTGTATTAAGGTCATTAGCAGTTTCAGCAACAGACAACGTCAGAGTGCATGTCTCAATGTGGAGACGACGTGCTGCTCGACACAAAAAAATTCCGGGAAAATAAAAAGAAAAAGAAATAAGAAGGGTTGACCTTCTTGAAACGTGCCATAAAGATAATGTTGGCGAGCCAATAAAGCTCAGAGAGCAATGAAACAAGTAAATCCGACAACCAAATGAACTGCAGCCGCCCCAGCGAAACAACACATAGAAACGTTGGTGTGTTCATCACACACGTCTTGACCGTGGCACGGGTTCATCTTTTCGTTCGGGGTTTGCTTACAAAATGTTCAGCTAAAAGAGAACTGCGGGCAGGAAGCAGAAATTTCGGACGTGAGGTCGTTTTATAAATGTTTTAACAATTTAGATAAAGTTAACACATTTTTTAGAGGCTGCTGCTGTCCGAAAACGTAAAAAGAACTTTGGAGCACACTGTAAATGGGCATTAGTTAGGACATTCTTTGCACACACATGTCTGTGGACAGTCAAGGGAGCAGCCAGTCGGCCAGGCGGATGGCCTTGACACACACACAGAAGAAATGACAGAGCACAATGAACTTGGCATTCAGTAAGCCAAGCACAAACATTTATGTGGGTTGATATTTTTCTATATCTTTTCTATGGCAACAATATCATTTGGTAAAATTTTGCATATATATGAGAATCATAGTGGAACTAATAAGTGTCTAATTTTGCTAAGATATCTTGATAAACAAAAACAAACCATTAAAGATTATACTTTTCGACCGATCAAACCTGTCAAAGCTATGATATAGTGGTGTGATGTTGATAGGATTTTCCATATATGTAGGGACCATAGTGATTCTTAAATTAGCCAGTTTTAGTAATATGTATTTTTGATCAAAATATATATATGAAAAGCTCAATTATTTGAGTTAAATTGGCTCAAAGAGTTCAATTTTAGCAATTCATTGTAGACCAACATATTATATAACACTTATGAAACATATTTACTATTTTTAAGTTCAAGCTCATAAGTTCGGTTAAATATTTCTAATTTTATTTTATCTACTCAACTTAAATTCAATATATTTTAGAATATTTATGTTTTATTGACAGAAAGTTTAATATTAGATTGCTTAAGGAAACATTCCATAAATAAGTAATTATATTCCTAGTATAAAAGCTTCATTCTTTCTGTCTATTGCGCTAAGGGGATTTATAAACTGCATAATCATATGTAATTTTAATCAAAACGTCCCAGTTGTCTTCAAAATTGTATGTCAATTCCTAAGGTCTGTTTTGGCATGGAGTGACATATCCCGATAGAATTAATCATGTAATACAATGAAATATGTCGTTGGCTTTTAGAGAGCAAAATTATTTGGCTTTCGCATAGCGCTGCACTGAATGCCCTCTGCCTATTATAAGTTAAGCAAGTAAGTTCTAGTCAGGAGCTTCCAACTAGGGAATACCCTGATCCCCCTTAATTTAATACCAAATGTAGCTCGTTCGTAGAAATAAAGACAAACTAACAAAAAAAAAATTCCGTCGGCTGGGTTCGAACTCGCAACTGACCGTACCACACGTCGCCGCCTTTACCCAACAGCCACACCTATGATTAATTCTTAACTAAAAAAAAAACAATCGAAATTGAAATGCTGTTGATAGACTTCGAAGCAGACGCGCATGAATGTGTGTGTGTACGTGTATACAGAAATTCTTGGAATCATCGCTAGCTGGTGCAAACACGTGCACAGTCAAAACACATAACCGATCGACTCTTAACCGATCTTAATGAAATTTCTACAGTATATATTATAGTACCATAGAATATTTGTGTGTTCTCAAAAAGTTAATTGCATTAAAATTGTAGCTTAAATTGATGGGCAATACAAGTTGGGTTATTAACTTGACTTATAGCTATGTGGTAATAGCGGGGAGGTGGCGATAGGAATAAAATGAAAGATACTTGATATATATATAATATTCTGGAAGCAACAGCTCGAACTCTTATTATTTACCCAATTTGCTCAATAAACAGGATTTCGATATCGATTTGTATAGATTGCATGGAAACGGAGCAAGTTATCGATTCTCTGAAAATAACTCGTACTGCGCATGTCTAGGTGGACATACAGCTAAAATTTCAAATTTCAAATTTCTGAGATCCTTACGTTCATACATACGGACAGACGGTTGGGCAGACTGACATACATTTGCACAAATACATTATACCCTTTTATCCATTTGCAATAGGTTCAAGGTATAAAAGTCAAAAATATAATCAGAACAGAAAACGACCACAATTTGGGCTTTTATTGTGAAAATTCACCTGACAAGCTTTTGAGCTAGAGTCGCGCTCCAGAAATAATTTTAGTTTTTCCCCCTAGGCGACTGCCCGCCTATTAGCATTTTGATTATGCTTTTAAATTAAATTTACCGAAATAATGCGGCACAAACTCCCCTTTCGGGACGCGTTAAGTTATCGGTGGTTTAGTGTTAGGTAAATTCGGAAAGCATGTATTTTTCCCTCTAAATGTACGGGCATATTGTGTTTGGCTTTTTGCCGCCATTACTTAAATTTTAGAGTTAGAAGGCGGAAAAATGCACTAAGATTCTAAGTGTTCAAATTCCAACTCCAGCTTCGTTTGGCAACTACATTTAAATATCAACGGCAATAATAATAAGCAGCATTACCAGTCAAAACAATGAGCCAATGGGTTCCTGCACTCAACAGCAATCTCTGGGAAAACTCCCAATTATGTTATGTTCAAGCTATTTTGCCAAAAACCAAAATAAAATAATAAAGTATTAATGACTAATTTTAAATATCCTTGCAGAAATGTGTGTACTTTCGAACAAATGATATTAATGGAGCCTTTTAATATAGTAGCCTCATGCTGACCAATAAGTTTTTTATAAGAGAAAAACATTTCCGACCGAATATTTAGTCCGATAGCATTATTAAACTGGCGAAACGGAAATTGTTCGCAGACTGAATCGCGAGTAGTGAACATCCTAATTCTGACCATTGGCCAAATAAGCAGGGTTTCTCTTGCTACATGTTCCATGCATTTTAATTTGTATGACGAACAGATTGACTGACAAATGTGTTGACTAATTGAAAAAAATATGCTGAAAATCATCTGCAAAATCAGGACCATTACTGCCCCCTACACTTTGTGATACTGACTTGCCTATTCAACATCATGGGTTGGATTACAAATCGAAGACTTGCATATTTACTGCCAACGATTATTATGATACATCAATTTCGCCCCCAGTTACTAATAGGCTAACAATACTCCCACCTCCTTAACACGCCTGTGTACAACACTCAGTCTCAGTAGGCCAATCCCCCACCAACGCACAACTTCACTAACACATTTCATTTTCGATGTGGCACAGTTCTTTTTCCAGTGCCCCCATGACCAACTTGTCTGTTTGTCCATGGAAGTTTTCAGTGCTCGGTTCTCGGCTCTATTGACTCTTGTATTTAAGCGATTTCGCTTAATAGCGTGTTAAATGATATTTGGGTCGAGATCCAGCTTGTGGGTGCTTGGTGTGTGTCTGTCGGATGGGGTTGATCCCGTAAATGTGTGCTTGCTAGCGCTAAAAGTTGTTGTAGTTGATGACCGTTTCCGCGAAAATGGGGGAACGTGTTACAGGTTCGCTTTGATTAAGTCATAGGTTTTGTAAATGCTTAAAGCATTGAATGAAGTGTAGTTAGGGTAGTTGGAGACACGAAGTGTTTTTAAAGGCGATTAAGTAAAACAAAAAAATATATTATTTGTATTAAGAAAAAATTCGTTTAAAAATTATATGTTGTAAGCATTTTTATCTCCTGAAAATTGAAAATGGCACAACAGGGCTTCATGCTGTGACCAGGGAGTTGAAACGTGCACTTTGTGATTGATTCAAATCATTGATAACTAGCTTCGTTTACATTAAATTCAATCGATATCGAAATTCTGTTTTTCTTATCATTTCTCACAGATCCTCATGTAGCCTTACATCAATTTTGATGCTATATACAATGATAACTTTCGAAATGAGATAGAACCTCTATTTAATTTTAAATTATAAGTTATTAATATTCGAACCACTCACAATATAAGACATGCGAGCCAACTTTAAGGCAGAACAGCAAATTGAACTTTAGCCTACTTAAGTATGCAACACGAGGCAGGTAAACAGGATGCACGGAAAGCGCATGAAATTCATGATGGTCCTCTTGATGATTCCGATGCCACTGCCACAGCCGATGCTGATGAGATCATGTGGATACCCAATCATATGCATTGTAGAGTAATTAATGCTGCTGTTGTTGCCATTGTCCGGTGGAACTTGAAAGTCACAACCGCAAGAGGCTGCAGACATATTGTAACGAGCGATAGGATAAATTAATTTAAGTGTCTCGTTGAGCGTTGAGTCTGCCCTCCTGCCAACCTTCACAATCCAAATTAATGAACGTCGAGTGCTTCTACCCAAGCCCTGACTGCGGCCACCAAAGGCATTCATAATAATTTGGCCGTCGGCTTATGAAATACAAAAATCAACGAGCGCCCACGTCCATCAATTGCCTACTAAATTATGCTATCAGACTGGGATGTCACCCAATTCCGGCAGGAGTATGTGCTAGACGGGACAACAGCAGGTTTCAGCACATGTGGCATGGCCTGGTCAATGACATGTCAGCAAGCCCAGGACACGCGTCACCAGACCTAATTTACCCTCGAAAATAACCAGCAACGCGTGCTTTCAGCGCGTAACAAGGTCCAGGATACCAAACTTAACCGACACCAGAGCAAATGCCTTAGACCAGATACAGCTGTACATTTTTAATTTTAAAACTGATAAGCTGCCACAAAATGATCTTAGTTACTTAATTTGGCCAATATTCAGCTAATCGGATCAGACGCACATAGTAATCTTACTTTGTAGAATAGCTGTATACAACCAAACAATATTATTTTTTGATGTTAGGCGAATGTGTTAAATAAAAAGAGCGAGGCTTTTAGCCAATTTTCCAACCAGTATAAAATCGGAGCTACGAATCGAACCGAGTCCCAAATCCAAACTTTTCTGATTTCTTACATAGTTTGAATTAAAAAAAATTTGTATTATTTGATTGTACTTTTTTAGACGTGGAAAACGTAAAAACGACCGTTATTGTTGACGTACTTTCGATTTAATTTTTGGATGCTGATGCTGGCAAAATAAATTGTTAAGTTCCATACCCCATGTATAAATTTTGGCAAATGGCTTAAGGGAACTCATTTTTATACCTTTAACGTGAAGCAATATTTATTCCGGAACTTTAAGGTCAGCTGCATCTGTTGACATCAGTCCCTTCCATCAACAACGGCTGTCAATGCAGAATCAGTGAAACGATGCTTAGGAATTCATTCCGTCTTAGGCATTCATGGCAACTGCAACGTCGTTATTCTAGTGTGAAAGGAAAAGGACACACAAATCGTGAATGTGGGCTTCAGAGTCACCAACGTGTCGCACTCAATGCACAAGCAGAAGAGTTATGATGGAAATAAAAAGCAATGCGCTCTAAATTTCAGAGCAAGTGCAACGGGAGCCACGTTAGGGCCGAGGTTGCAGGCCGAGTAGGTGCATTGCTGGATTTGTTAGGGGAGCACAGGAGAGTCTTCTCAACATGATAGGGCATGCGTTCGTTTTATCTTTTATTCTCAAGTAGAGCCTGCGTTTGACGTATGGCGAATTGCTGGTGAACGGAGCGTGGAGTACCACAAACAACGTCATTACAACAGTTTATCATACAATAAGTTCAATTTTGACCGATCTTTCCTATGGTAGCTATACGATTTAACGTTCCAAAGTAGATAAGATGTTTGAGAATAGTGATACATATTAATGCCTGGGCATTTGGTCAATATATCCTGAAAAACCAAAAAAAAACATTCTTACAACAATCTAAATTTTCATTCGATCGCTTCTTGGCAGCTATAATAATAAATGGTCTCCATGTATAATATATAACAAAATATAAAAATATATAAAAATATAAATGTATATAAAACTAAGAGACAAGTTCGCATAGAAATAGTCCGAGCGACCTCTGTTAATTTACAGGCGACACGATCAGAACCGACAGCCACTACGTGTTTGACGTTA